>JAWWMP010000041.1:3812708-3839662 GCA_035047865.1 Dendrocincla tyrannina
TTATCATTATCTCTCCTCCCCTCCCCTCCCCTCCCCTCCCCTCCCCTCCCCTCTTTTGACTTTTGCAAGAACAATTTTAAAAGGTCTCATTTTATTTCTCCTCCTTGTCCTAACACTGTATTAAAAATATCAAAATACCTCAAATATAGATCACATTTTTAGTATTCTCACATTTCCTATACAGAATGTATAGCCTTTAGGAGCAGCAAGCAATCACATGGTCCTTGCGGAGGTCGAAGCTGAATGTCAATCCATCTGTTGTTCTGAGAGCAAGAAAAAGTCATTTCATCAGCTGAAACACTCGACTTCGTTATTTACAAAATCAGCTTTTATACTTTAATTTTGAAGAATCAAACTTTTGTGTTAAATATTCCCAACAAAGCTGTGCATTGCTTCTACCTGAAAGCTCACCGTATAATCTTAACAAGACTTTGAATATGAGAAAATTAATTAATTAAATTAAGCAATGCAATGGAGCTTCTTCCCCTCTGAGCAGCAGAAGTGACAGCCCATCTAGTAATGACAGTCAATATATAGTTTATGAATATGACAAGCTTTTTACTGTGACATTTCAAAAATAATTTAACATATTAGACTAGTGGCTATTGCAGAAATGGATTAGAACATCTGTATTTGAGGCATTTTCCTTGTAATATTTTACATTCTTTCATGACTCCTTAGGTTTGGCCAATGTTACAAGGTCTTTCAATCTAAAATAAAGCAGAGAGTAAAAAGAAAAAAAAATCAAACCCAACATAAAAACAGTGAGGTTGGTTACTGAACAGAAAATAGCACAGTAGTTATTTGAGAAAGTAGATTTGGGACTGACTTGTACCAGCTGGAAAGTGTTATCCTGTAAAGCAGAATACTGTGTACTTGAAATGTGAATTACACTAGGAGGAAAGCCTTAAAAAATGCCCAAAGTCTGAAATTTGCAAAGATACACTTATTTAGGGAGAAAGAGGCCAACTGAAGTGGGAAATTTTAGAATATTTTATGCATTTACCCTTCTTAAACAAAACATTAGCAATCAGTTGAAACTGAAATACATTTTGATAGTTTGAATATAATTTTGTGTCAGCGCAACAAATAATGAAGAAACAGATGTGAATTTGGACTTTAAAGAGGTGTAATGATTAGTTTAGGGACACCAGCTGTCATCTTTCTTCCCCGAAAGAAAAAAAACAAACAAAAAACCCCAACAATGAAAAAACAAACAATCCCAAAACTGAAATATATATATTTGTAACTGTTCTGTTCAGGTGCAACGATATCAATTGGAAGCTGAAGGGTCTTGATCACAGAAACTGGCCTGAAGGACCACTTTTCTTTAAAATTAATTGAGTGTTTGCAACATCTTGATTTGGGACATTTTGTTTTCCTTGTGCAGCTTTCAGTCAGGTCTGCTGATCATTGGACTATTCCCTTGGGTACAAATAAATTTCATATAATGAAGGTTTTTTCTTATTGCTGAAAGCTTTAGTCCCTGTTTTATTTCCCGTCGCACAGTAACTATACTACTATCTATAGTAAATTATTGTGACCCATTTGTATCCTTTTCTTAACCTAGGGGTGATTTTACTTGCCCCATGGGTGGGTGACATTGATTTACTCCATCATTTCCTCTGGACAGAGGTCAGCAGTTTAAGCAACACTGGGACAAGTTTAAAGTTATATCAGATAATTGAAAATTAAATAATACCAACTAGGTCTCAACAGCCCTACAGTGAGATGAAGTTCTGTTCCGTGTAAAAAGGCAGCCTGAGCCTCATCTTCAGTCTCATGAAAATAAGGGCCAGATCCCTACCTGACTGCAAATTTTTTCACATTCTGCCGAGGTTCAGTGATTTATTTCATCTGGCATTGTGTTGCTGGTGATAGATATTTTATTTACATTCCCATAAGCCAAAAAAAGAGCACATGCAAGGATGAGAATCTATCCCTCTAAAAGCACACTCACCACATGGCCACACTCATGGTCATCGTGAGGGAGGGCTGGTTTGTAGTCTGCATTATGGCCAGCATATTTGAAAGGAAATTCTGCTTTCTGTTGCCACTTTAAACTTTTTTTTTCTTTTTTCTCCTTTTTTTTTTTTTTTTTTTTTACAGCACAGACTTCAAAATGCTTCTTTGAAACAACTGAAGAGTGAACTTTAATTCATGTTTTTTAAACAAAGGTTATATGAGACTTACAGAAGCCTCACAAAGGAAAAATATCAGCAAGAATTGCACATTACGTTTAGAGTGCTACTGACTTTCAAATTTCTCTACAGGTATTATTTCCCATGAATAGGAACAAAGAGCAAAAACAGTTAAAAAAGCATATTCAAATGTGTGCATAAAAAGGCAGGGTAAATGAATACTGTTTAGTTTGCTGACATAATTACTGGAATGTAATTTTTATGAGTCGTAGAAATCTTGGCATTTTCACTGAACCAGATAATTAGACTCTGAATAGAACAGGGTCAGAATAATTAATACATCAAAACTAGATGAACTTTTTCTAATTATTTTTATTTAATCTCTATTATAATTATTGTTATACTCTGCTGAGCATGATTGCCTCATGTTCATAGATTTGAATGCTGTCTTATAGTTGCATCCTGGGACTTTGTGGAATATTAACAAACCGTGGCCTGGAGAAATTAGAATGGTGTCGTTTCATGATGGAATTCTAAATTGGAATTTTTCTATTTTTCTATGTAGTTGCACAAATTTTGCCTCACTATCATTTAAAAAATGAATTTAAAAACAAAGTCTTTTAGTTTATTTATTTTTACATTAAAGGGGAACTTCTGAAGTTAAAAGCAAGCTCTTAAATGTACCTCCCTCCCTCTCTCTTCTGATTCTTGCAACTTTTTTTCAGATCTCATCATTTTTCCCTTTAATTAGATTTTTTTTTGTGATTGCAGAGTTTCTCTACAAGCTTTTGAAACATCAAAGTTAAGACCAGATTCCACCGACTGAATTCAAACAGCCACTCAGAAGCATGGAGAATAAGGAGCGCTTCTGTAGGGAATGTCGATGTAATTGAAGGCATGTGAGAGATTTTAGTCTGCATTCTATTTTTTTCTTTCTTTCTTTTGGAAGTGTAAATATTTATATATAACCACTCTTACTGCCATCAGGAAGACTGATTCTAAAAGCCCTCTGACGTCAGGTCTGCTGGACAGGGCCTAGGGGTTGCTTTGATGGCTCAAAAATATGACTATTTTACAACATCGGCTATGTCTAAGCACCAGGACACAGGTAGCTGGAACAGAGGTCTCAATTATAAAGCTTGCCCTTTGCTTTAGGTGTCACTGAGTTTAGTAACTCAGTGCAAAAGAGTACAGGTTCAATTTTTGGGTAACTCTGGTTACCCACCAGTTGTTTTTCTTCAACATGTAATTTATGGGCCCCATTAGGCCTTGAAGCTGGACCATAGTCATTGCAGACTTATACTGGTGTAAACAAAAACAGAAATAAGAGTTGTAGTCACCTTTGGACTTAGAAATTCTCACTAAGTTGATTGTGGAGAGGCTTCTTTGAAAAAACTAAGATTAAAAAAATGCCCAAAACCCTATTGGCCTTTGCTAATACCTTCTGTTTTCTACTACCTTTAGACATCATGGACAGAAAGTGTTAACTAGAAGGAATGGTCTGTAAGATGCTTTGGGTTTTTTCTTACATTTCAGAAGGTCACTCCATAAATGTGTTTAATTCAGCCCTTTTAGATTGGATCTACACAACAACTGTAATGAAATCTTTACTCCCTCTATCCCACATATGATCTCCATGGGAGAAAAGACAATATATTTCCTCAGCTTTCTCCAGCTCAAGCTTTTTTTTTAAAGTAAAGCAACCTACTTTTCATCCCTCACCCACTCCTTGTTTCTAAACATGAATCCCAGCCCTTGTCAGATAACTTCACAAAGAGCAGAGATACCTAAAAAGATAAGTGACCATCTTCCCTTAAAGGGGTGCCCAGGATGACAACATTTTCTGTACCAAGAAGATCTGAGTAATCTCTGTGGGATTTCATAACAGATAGTCAGTACTCTGGGAAAGGAATCTGGCCTCATTTCCAGTGCAAGACTCATTCATTTAAAGTCCTCACTGGTAGATCTCCAGCATACACAATCCAGGTACCAGCAGAAAGAATGTGGATGGCTGGAACTGGAAAAGGCATAATGAGCAGACAACGAGCCCAGGCTGACTTTCATGTTAATTACACAGTAGTCCAGACTGTATCATAGAATCATACAATGGGTCGGGTTGGAAGGGACTTTCAAGATCATCCAGTTTCAAGCCCCTGCCATAAGCAGGGGCACCTTCCACGACCAGGTTTCTGAGGACCCCATCCAACCTGGCCTTGAACACTTGCAGGGATGGGGCATTCGCAGCTTCTCTAGCAGAGAGGACTGAAAGAACACAGTGTAGTTTGCTACTACAACCTTGCAGGTTAACTGGACAGATGCTTTTAACCTGCTAGCCAAGTATATATAGTATGTTCTGTGATGGGAACCCCACTGGAATAGACTGGGCTGGCTTAAGGAGCCATTTGCTAAAATCTTCCTATTAAACAGCTTTAGGGCAGTCATTGTAATTGACTTCTGATGTTTTCCAACAAATAAGAGAAAGCATTTCCCCATCTTTCAACCTACTGTGTAACAATGACAATATCGAAGGCCCAGAGTTCACCTAAATAGGAACATATCCTGCTAGAACTGTTGGCAGAGTGATGTAGGTGTTGATGGAGACTCACGAGGACAACACAGAACGTATCTCATTCAAAATGATCATGGATGAGAACCTGACCTGTCTTATTTTCCTCATCTCTTAGGGTTATTGTGCTATACTTCTAAACCTTCAATAGGCACAATTATGAAAAAGGTCATCTACATGGCTAATCTACTGGAGTTAAATTATTATCACAAGTGCATCTCCCTGTGATGCTGGAGGCTGAGAAAAATCTGCCTACAAAGGTCCTTCCTCCAACTGGAAGGAATTCTTAGTCCCTTTTTCATATTGCTGCAAGCAACCTTTCCTTCACATAAAGCTGCATTTTCAGCATTTTTAGGTGAACTAAAAAAAGGTACATTCAAACTTGCACAATTCTGCACAGCAATCCATTTCCTTGCAGCTTGCTCCCATGATTAAAGTTCTGCCCTGGGTCAGCTAATTTATGGTTGATATCAGTGAAAGGTCAAGCATCCTGGGTGTGGGAGGAGGGAAGAGTGAGTGTGTGGAGGGGTTTGCAACCAGAAGGTTGTATTCAACTACTGATGGAACTGAGGGAAAACATTTAAAAAACTAGATTAAGAGGAAACAGATAAAAACCAACCCACAGAACTTCCCACAATTTAGAAATATTAGAGGACAATCATACGGTCAAGTAGAACATTTGTCTATTGTTCATAGACCTTTTTCATTCATTTTTCACATCATCAAGCTGTCTTCTCATATTTTTGCTCCACTTGAGTTCTTATGCCCATCCAGTTTCCACATTGTTCTCTTTTTCCATATGATGCAGCTCTTGATTTTGTGGAGCAGGTGAATTAACACTAAATTGTGTAACTGTTAAAAGTCCCTAAAAGCCCCTTAGATGTTAAAGGTACTCCCCTGAATCAGTCACCCACTGCTCTCCTTACAATAAAAATATAAACTTTTACAGAGTAGAGTTAACAGTATGATGCCTTAATACACACCTTAGGATGAAGTGAACTGTACCCAATAAATTAATCTCCCCATTAACAATCAGGAGATTTCAGAGAAGTCATTCACATGCAGAAGTTGGTAAGACATTCTCCTAGAGTTAGATGGCATGACTTCCCCAGTAAGCTACGGAAGATCTAACATTTTTCCCAGTTATAGACTGTGCACCCTTTCTGTCTGAGTGTGAGAGGTGAAAGGAGTGTGGAATTTTCTCGCATTGCCCATTTCCACTTCTGAGATGAGCTCATTTCCACAGAAGTGTTTTATCTGCAGTTTTCAGAATGGTATCCTAGAATTTTCTTTGAGGCATCATTTTGAGCAATGCAGAAAGATGATTCATGCTGATTTATAAAGATGATGAATTGCATCATCTTTCCTTACCCTTTTTCCCATTGTCATTTTAAAGGCTACGGGAAGCAACACAAAACAAGAGTTAGGCTCAGTCCCCAAACATGAAGCAGTCAAAGAAAGGATCTCAGTTCTCCCAGTGGTATCTAGCTCAAAACTGAAATGAGTTTCCATCATGAAAATTTTCTTTTTTCAGTTTTGAGCCTCCAAATAAAGCCAGACATTGATAGATAGGAGCAAGTTTGGCAGAAGGATGATCCTGGGCTGGTGCACTTGCCTTGTGAGGACCTGCTGAGGGATGTGGGCTTGTTCAGCCTGGAGAAGGGATGGCTTGCTGGGATCTGAGAGGATCCTCTCAATGTCAAAAAATATATCAAAGAACACTCCAGGGAGACCCTTGGGTGGCCTTCCAGTACCAAAAGTGACCTACAAGAGAGCTGGATAGGGACTTTTTACAGGGCACACAGTGATAGGAGAAGGGTTAATGGCTTTAAACTGAGAGTAGGTTTAGACGAGATATTGGGAAGAAATTATTTACTGTGAGGGTGGTGAGGCTCTGGGAACAGTTTTCCCAGAGAAGCTGTGGATGCCCCATCCCCAGAAGTGTCCAAGGCCAGGTTGGAGGAGGCTCTGAGTAACCTGGTGTAGTGTCCCTGCCCATGGCAGGGGATGTTGGAATGGAATGGTCTTTATGGTCCCTTCCAAATCATTTTATGATTCTACCTTACTAAGAAGATGAAGTCAGGATCTTAATGGGAAAGTATTATGGTTTGAACAAATTGGTAAGGCCTTGCTCAGAGCAGAAGACTGAGGTTCCTTTCCACCTGAATGATTCTATAATTGTAGAAATAAAGCCCTGACATAAAGATTCTGACTCATTATTGTCTTATTTATAAAAGATAAAAACTTCCTTAGCTAGACACACATAGAGAAGACCATCTCCAATATAATGAGACCAAGCAACTTCCAATGCCAATGTGGTATCAGTTTATCTAACCATTTGCACCTTTAATGAAAGTCCCGCTGTGCTCTCCCTCTTGTTGCAGCCAAAAAACAACAGAAAGTAGTGACATACCCATCCCTTAACTGTGGACATTGATCTTAGAGTCCGTGAGGGAAGCTAAATGTTTATAAGTACAGTTTGTCTCTGTCAGTGCAGGTTCATGAAATAGGTCAGGGGAATCAACCCAGACGTGTCAACTGCTGTGCATGGACAATAATGCCAATAATACAATTACTGTGACTATCGGACACTTCTAATAATGTTTTCTTCCCTGTATTTGCAATAAAATACATGTATTGCAATTTTAGATTAGCAAAATTTCTCAATAAATTTGTTGAAATCCACAGCTCATATTCTCCCTAATTGACAATAAAAGAGCTAAAACACCATCACAACAAAATAAGATGTATAATGTTCTTATTTGATCAGTTCTGTTCTGATGATTGCTACTTGGAATGACAAATGGCACCAAACTTTCTGGATTATAAATAAAAATATTTGAGCACCTCCTGTAATTAGACACAACTGAGACACTAGTAACAAACAAACAATAAAAGCCTCAGCCATAAACATGGGATGTTGAGGTTTGCAAGAACAGATGTTGGTTGAGCTCCCACCAGTGCTACATGAAACAGGTATGAGTGTCTGTCTCTGCACTTGAAGTCTGCAGATCTGCTGCTTTCCAGCTGCATGAAGGCAAAACCTTAATAAATTAAAGGTCTATACATCGCAGAGGTTGCACAGTTTTCCTGCTTGATGCCAAACTGAGCACTTGGGTTTGCAAACGTATTGGTTGTCATCACACAGGTCAGAAGAAAGATGAATAAATCATTTGAAATCTTCATGTCCTAGGAGCATATACATGACTGCTGTAGAATTGATGAGTCCACGCATTTGAACAGCAAAAAAAGACTAAGAAAAAGGAAGATATTGGTAGTTATTTTCTGTATAGGCTATAGACCAAGTTGTTGAATACAGCTGTTCCCTCTTGTGCTACCCATGTGAGATGAGCAGAAGACACCAGCAAATTCCTGTTGTGGAAGGAAGGCCGAATCTGCTGACATAGACCAGCACAGTCAGGACTTTCAAAGGTCTGGTCTAGTAGAAGGTGTCCCTGCCTGTGGCAGGGGGTGTTGGAACTAGAAGACCTTTAAAGTTCTTTCCAATCCAAACCATTCTGTGACCCTGTGGTACAGTCTGGACATGTGACAGGTGAGGCATGCAAGGAGGTGACAGTGAGACACACAAGCTCTTCTTTCCTGGCCCCTCACAATGTTAGAATAGCCCAAAGTGTGCTTTACCTCACATATAGGATGAAAGCTGCTATGTCTCAGAAACCTAAAATCCATCCTGTGAGGGTCTCTGCCTACACTGCTAAGAGTATGAACATGGGAGAAAGCTGGGCAGTACTTATCCATTCTTTAAAAGATATTAAGACTAATCTTGCTCTGGCAGACAGCAATGGAAAAGTTCTCAATAGCTTTGCTGGAAGAAAACCAGGTCCTCAGTGCTGCAGTGTTTTGCACAGAAGATCACAGTGACTGGAGTGGAGTTAAGAGTGCTAGTGACAAATGTAACCATTGCCATCCAGTGGTACCATGGGCTACTGCATATGGATGGAAAAACCTTCCTTGCACCATATCACAGAAAACACGTCTCACCCTGGTACGAGACTTCCACGGCACATGCACTTCATCTCAAGGGTTTAAGAGAGCTGAAATACTGCTCAGGGCTTGAACTGGGCTGGATAGAAGATTTTGACCTTTTTCTCTTCTGTGGAAAAACTAAGATATGGCAATCAGACTTGTTCCTTCTGCTCTCTTCTGCTGTAGAAATAAAATGTGTCTTTTATGCCTTGACTGCAATTGTATGCAAGAAATCCTACTTCTATCTTTAGGCTATTAGAAAAATAAGAACATGTAGTGAGTGCATATAATTGATCTGAACTTTTCTTTCAAGTGAACAGAAAGCTCGATAATTCCAATAATGAGTTCAAACAATCCCAATTTAATCATTTTGGTATAAAGCTTTCTCCCTTTCCTGCCTCCCCTTCCACAGACAAAAGTGAAGTGATTAATATATTTTAGTGCTTTTATGAAGAATCCAAGTCCTCACCCATTATTAAACAAATCTCCACTTAGGAAAAGGCACACAAATAGAAATAGGGGAAAAAATTATTTCCCATTTTAGCAATAGAAAAAGCCCAGCATGAGGTAAGGAGGGAGTAGCTTACAATGTGACAATCAAAAGTTATGACTTAATCAGAAAGATTCTGGATACAGTAGCTCACTGTGATGTGTTTTGCAAAGTTTAAGTGATCAAATTGTGAGCTGGTTACTACCTGGAGAAAACACTCAGGCATTAGCAGTTTGATTTCTCTCTTGCTTACTAGTCTGTGAGTATAAACCTCCCATAAATCTGATTGATCACCATATTTCATGCTATTTTCCCATCATTATACACCCTAAACAAAGCTGACACCACTTCAAAGTTAGGAAACAAGTGACACAAGACAGTGAATAAGGTTAATGCATCTCAATCAGGGATGCATTTGACCCTCTGGGCTATGCCATATTTATAAGATTTACAGTCGGCATCAGATTCACTGGTGCACTATACTTGCTTTGTGACAAGGAGGCAGAGCAGCTGTGAAACATTCAGATCAGTTAAGATGGAATTGTTTTGCTCATGAATTTGACCCTGGATGCCATATGGACTCACAAGCCCATTTGATTCTAGCAGCGCTGTTGTCATAATGTCTTTCCAAATGATGCGTCTTCAGATGTTTAGAAGCTGCATTTATCTCATGATCATGTACTTGGAATGGCTGAGATTTTTATAGTGTGGGAAGGCATCAAAATAGAAATTGTAACCACGGTTTAGGTCCTGTTTCTGATAGAGGTACCCAGCTTTGCACTGTCTGAGAAAAAAGCAAAACAATTACCTGTGGGAGAGTGTAGAGTCTCATTAAAATCTTAACACTCTTCTTAAGGTGTGTCTGTTTCCCTGGAGATTATTAGGGAATTTGGTGTGACACCTGCTAATTCAGGCACTTCAGCTAAATGCCTTAAGTTAGATATAATTCTGGGTCTGAGCCTATGGTGATATGGAGGGACCTCTACACAACCCTGAGAAGTGAGAGCACATCCAACTTGACAATACACTCTGAGCCAGGGAGACAAACACCCTCTGTTCTGGGTAAAATAATCAGAATGAGCATGCTGTTGGAGAAATATTTCAAGGCCTTTATGATGGTTTTATAAACACTTAACTTCTATGAGAAATTATGGCAGTTTAAGTATTTTGAAAACATTTTAGTTCTCAACCATTCCTGTTTTGAGAGGTTTGGTTTGGATACACATCCAGTCCACCCATTGTGGCATTCAAAGTCAAGTGTGTTTGCTTTGGTTTGCACTTGAGAAAAAAAAAAATGTAAGCATTTAATGTCCCTCCCCAAAATAATATTAAAAGCTACTGAAGGAATGGGGAAAATTATTCTGGTGAATAGGAGAAAAACTGAGAACCTTTCAGTCCAATACCACCTCTATTTGCTGTGGTCAGTAAGGCTTGTCCTCTGGCAAAACTTTGGAGAAACCATAAAAGGAGCTTGTTTGGACACTGAATTTATTTGGAAAAAAGCTAGAGACTGTGGAGTGTTCAAGAGACTATCCCAAATATTTCTTTGCTTTCTCTTCAGACCAGGTGCATCTTACCTTGATTTCTCTAACAAAAAGTTGCATGTGCCCATCTGTCCATACCAAAACAGAATGTTTTATGGCAATCATTTGCCTCCCTGTGGGCAAAGGGTGAGATCAAGAATGACTTACAGGCAGCACATTAATTACACATACATTGCACAATTGAAAATGAAAGAAATTTAAGAAACTGCACTGAATATGAGAAATAGCCTAAATGTGTTCTATAGATCAACTGATAGAAGGGGAGATTGGGCTGATAAACTATAGACTTTAAAAATACCAGGTCAATACTAGCTGCAACACGGTGAACCAAGTATTTTGAATAACCTCTGGGATAGTTTCTCCTTGTGACTAATACCATTACCAAAATTCCCTAGAGGAATATGAACAGGACTATGTGCAATTAGGAGGACAGAAGTATGATCTACATTTTGTCATGCCTGGCAATACTGCCATAGACAATAAATTTTAAATTGCATTGATGTAATCAAATCAATATCAAATTTTTATCATGCATAGGAGGCACAAAAATCTCATTTTGCAAGATATTTTGTAAATATTGTAGTAGGTTATACACATCCTACATTGGTGCAGCACCCAGAGTTGGTTTTTTTGCCTCTGTGTTTTTGATTGCTTGTTTGTTTGTTTGTTTTTCCCCCCAGAAAAGACTGGGACAAAGTCTTGGTTTGTCCCCAAGTCTTAAATACTTCTTCAAAGAGTTTGAATTAGCACCAGGTACAGGACACGTTAATTTTAATCATTTGGGTTCTATCAATCAGACAGATATGATTAGTTTCCCATAGCTCACAACAGTAAGGATTGAGAACAGGAGAATTTAGTAATTTTCACTTTGTATCCCCATTTATTTTGATGCATAAAATACATTTGTGTTAAATTATAGAATAATCCTTTTTTTGACCTTCAAAGGAAAATCAAGGCAAGAAAGTCCATGTTCTGTAACTGTGATGTAAATGAACACCCAGGAAAACAAAGGTGTACACCTCAGCATAACTCAATTCCAAACTTGCAAATCTTATCAAATTCTTTACTTTTGTGAATCCTGGTTTACAGCAGTACACAAGGAGGTGGAAATTTCAATTTCCAATAAAGTAAATAAAAATATACAAGTCTATCATCCTTTTGGTTCTTGTTGCAAGTTTAAAAATAGGTCACAGAAAATACAATCCTATATTAGTTGTCGATGACTTCTGATATGCTGAAGTTGGAAATACAAAGTTAGTTCATTCCGAGAGTTATGTTTGAATCAGCTGAAAAAATATAGCTGTAAAGAAGGAAAAAGGTATGTAAAATGAAACAAAATTGAGCACATAACACGTGCCCAAATCCCAATTCATCAGCCAATCTTAGGAGTTTTAGGATCTAATATATATTTATACATATTGCTTTCTGTAATGCTTGACATTCTGATTATAAAGCCTGAGTGGAGACAATAAAAAGTGAATAGGAATGAACATGAGCATTTCTGGCTTGGCCATGCTTCTATTTGAAAATATTGGTAGGATATTTAAAATGTCCCACATGAATGTTCTTGCATAATTACAAGATGATTGTTTGACCTAAAGTATTTATACATATGTAGACATGTATGAATATATATGTTGGATGGGAAGTGCTGTGTGGATTTTATGGTACTAGACCAAGCATCAGATGCTTCACTTTCTGCTTTGGATAACACAGATAACAGCATTCCTGGAGCAGCAATGTAAATCCTCTGTGCTCACATACAGTAGAATCACCATCCATGGAAGTGTTCAAACCCATGAGGATGTGGTGCTTGGAGACATGGGTTAGTTCTGGATCTGGCACTGCTGGTTTAATGATTGGACTCAATGATCTTAGAGCTTCATATTTCTATTCATTTTTCTGTCTTTAACATTTTCAGAGGACTATTTGCCCATATGGAAGTACAATGTCAGTTTTCTAAAACATGTAAAGAATTTTTGTTTCTTTAGGTAGAAGGAAACAAAGGAATGAAAAATCTATTTTTTGTTTATTTTTTCCTCTTGCATTCCCCACCAGGAAGACAACACAGACCAGGCCCAGGAACATCAACATGCTCTTTGTTGATTCTGCTACTTCTAGTAATTGATATTTTGTGTTACACAGAATGTACACTCTGGCTAAAGTTCTCCCTGATACCAGAGACTACTTAAAATGCCACCAAGACTGAAGGTACATGGCAATTTCTTCCTGTGAAATGTTTCTTTCTGAGCCTTTGATCTCATCTCAGTTTTAAAGCACATTGTCTACAACTTAATTCAGAGAAGTGGTCAAGCACTTCACTGAAATCTATTGTTATCAATTGGGTTTTCCAGACTGAAGATGGAGTCATGTTAAACAGGTTAATGAACTGATGCTTAATGAATGTATCTGCCACTGAAAACCTCAAGTTCATAGAAACAAAGATTTTAGAGTAGAAAGGACTATAGAATGATGCAACTTAATGTCCTTTAAAAACAAAAACTATCGTATTTCATCTAGTTGTTCATGTCTGAATCCAGATGTTCAATCAACAAGTGCTTAATAAGTGGACAAATGACTACTCCTCTTTAAAGAGCTGTGTGATAGTCTCAGATATCTGATTTTAATGTCTTTTTATGCTGTGGAGAATTAATTGAAACTCTTGCCAAGTCAAGCTCGTTTGTCACAGATTCTCCCACACTTGTCTATTAGCAGTCTTACTGACTCATTTTCAAATTATCTGCCTCTTTTAAGCATTATTTTTCTTTCTTTAGTTTTTCAATTCCATCTACTATTTTTTGCCTTCTTTGGCAAGTATTTTATGACTCTTCACTTCTGTGTACTGACTGTTTATTAATCCTTTCTCCCTTCAATACCTCCAGTTCACCCCTATTTATCTTTTATAGTCCCAATTTGCCACTTTATTTCCCTTGTGAAATCTGGGAACCAAAAGAAAAGAAGGAAATCAGCAATAGTGTGTGGGCTGCAGATGGGACAGAAAGCATTATCTTACTTCGAAAGCAAAGTTATCAAAATTGTGCTGGTTTGCCTTAGGAGAGGTTTCATCATCTCAGTACTTTCCCATTTTCGTGTCTCAAGGCCAAATTTGAAGAAGACCTACTGTGACTATGCAAATGAGCAGTGATTTTCAGAGAATTCAAACAATTAGAAAGAATTTCGCTAATGAAGCCACTGAAAACAGAGGTGTAAAACACCCTGGATAACATAACAGAGGAAAGGAAGTATGCTGGGAAAAGGGGTTAAAAGCATATTAGAGACTGAGGTGTACTCTGCTCCTGGTCTTGAATTTAAAACAAACTATGCCTTTTAATCCTCCAGGAGCCTTTGGAAACTTTGTCACCTTATCCTATTGAAATTCTAGTTTGAAAGGAAATTAGGCAGCTTTTCAAATTAAAATTTGGCTGGGATACAATTACTCATAAAACAAAACCACTGGAAAAAAGCTATATTCCTTGTTTATTTATCCAAACGGAACAGTCCTGTCAAAGCCACAAGCTGATGTCCATAGTCCAGTTCTTCCAACTCACTCCATTTGCTTTTTTACTGACCCAAGCAGTAAGGGTCTGAAAGAAGGGAGGAGGTGAGTCTGAGATACGGGTTTAGCTGGTCTTCCTAGCGTCTCTAAGGCTGGCTGATTCCCACCTCACATGGTGGGACACAGTCCTGAAGGGAGGCCTGATCCCTGCTCTCCTGGGCAGCTGCATTTGAACCAGGATTCAAGCAGCAACTGAAGCCAGGTCCTCACAAAAAACCCTCACAGAGTGTGTTGTTCCCAGATGTGCTTTCCACTGCTGTTGTTCAGGTGTTTATCTGCTGGAAGGATCTGACCATGATGAGCAGCACTCTGCAGAGATTTCATCATGAACTCTGAGGTCAGCTCAGGACCCCAGAGCAGTGGAACCACACTGTCATGAAATACCACCACAGGAACAGGTTAACTAGCCCAGGAACAACCACAGTCATGTAATTCTGCTACTTGTAGGACTCCATATGTGTTGTCACACCTGCTCCTTCACAAGTACTTTGGATGCCTTCAAAAGCCTTGCATAGCACAGTTGTCCAAAAAGCTTGATGGCAGGAGGCAGCACACTTAACTTTGGCCATCAGTGTTCCTGAAGTCAGTGAAGAAAACCAGAATCCCTAGAGGAATCTGAAGCCATCATAAAGTTGGTATTAATATAGGTGGGAATTATCCTATTCTGGAAACACTTCTCTCTTTCTAGTGACTACAGGGTGTCCAAGAGGGATAGCTGGGACCAAACAGTAGTTAGATAAAGTTAAGGGAGGTGAGTTCCTGCTCCAGAGTAGGTGTTAAAGCAGCAAAACACTGGTTTTCTTTTCCTAGATCGTTGCACTTGCTGAGCCAACATAAGCCATTCCAGCAAAAAAGTGGATTTTGCCAGGATAAGCAGTGTTCACGTAAATAAAGTGTTGTTATTACAGCTCTCCCTATAAAGCTGTTGAGTGCGGATGAGACTTTATTTGTTTTATTTTGGTTTTCAGCCTGTTTTTATGGATTTTATCTTATTATAAACAAACTGGAGATTTTGCCACTGTCTCTGAGTTTGCAGTGGGTTGTTTCTAGTGGTATCAAGGCGTGTAATCACCTTGACAACAGAAGCCAAACATGCATGTTAAACAAACCAGTATGCAGCAAGTATTTCCTATATTAATCTCCCCAAATTCAGCAACTGGGTCATTTTTCCTTGCTCCAGCTTCTCAGTTTAGTTTGTTCTTGAGCTTTTGAGCTTATGATCTTTGTGTGTCCCCTACCTCTGAAGGGGAGGGAAGGTATTCAATCATGCCCCTTCAGTGCTTAATCACAACTTTAATATGGTTTCCTTCCTGGTTGGTCGTGGCACATATTGAATTAGGAAGCAATCCTGTCCCAGATCCACAAACATACTGCCAACCTTATTTCCTCCACTTAATGTAATCCAGTCTAGGCCTGGATAATTGAAGGCTTTTGTTACTCCCACCATGCCCTTTTCACATGCTTCTTATATGTACATTCTATAAGTCATTTCTTAACCCAGTTGTTCTCTCAAAACAGGTGGTCTATATTATATTCCTTTGGGGCCTGACTCTGCTTTCATTTACCCCATCATAAATCAGGAGTAGCTGTACCAAACTGAATGGTATTAGCTCAGTGTAAAACTGATGTAAAGGAAAGAAAAGAATTTAACATTATTTCCTGCTACTGTTCCTTCTGTGGGAGAGGCACTCAAAAGGAGCCACTATTATTGTATAAATGGTCTCCACCACTCAGTGAGCCAACTCTGAATGACTCAAAGGTCTGTTCAACAGTAAAAGCTGAGTTTGTCTTCTGACTGGAGGATGCCTGTGGGGTTCAGGAGCCCTACTCCTACCTGCTGCACAGTAAAGTTGATGTACAGTCACCTTTCTATTATTTAGTGACTACAGCCCTTCCCCTTTCCATTTTTATGAAATGGAGAATATGATTGCCAGAGACAGAAAGCTGTAACACTTGTATAAATCCCTGAAACTGACATTGATTTTAATGGATCCAAGATTTACCCATCAACACTTATTACAGAACTATGAATCAACTCAATGAATCAGGTCCAGTCTTGTATGCAGTCTCTTCACACTTTAATTTCCTCTACTAGCCATAATCTGGAAGAGGGGATATTTGGTGGTATTTAAAAGAAAGGAAGAGATTTAAAAAAAACCCAAAAACAACAGAACTAAACAAAACCTCCCCAAAAACCCCAAAAGTCAAAACCCAGACTCCTTCTGTTTTTCCATCAGTTCCATTTTTCATTCTATTAGGTTGATCCATCATTTCATTCAGCTGTGGAAGTCCCACAGCAATCTGCACTACAGTGTGGTAAAACAAACAGGACTGAATAACATCTGGAACATTTTTTTCCCCATTGGTAATTACTCTGAATAGAATCAGAATACATTTTTCTAAAGTTTAGAGTGTGTGGTTAATGAGGAAATTGTAAATGACAGATTCTAAACAACATGATTATATTTTTTTCCTTTTTAAAATTTTAATAAGCTAATTCAATCAGTATCAGGCTGGAGTGGAGTAAAGGGAGACAGGGGTCAGTTCACTGGAAAAAAATTCTAAGATTAATGTAAAAACTGTTAAATTTTCCACTTTTTTTTTCCTTTTTTATGATTTGTGAACAGCTAAGAAAGACCATTCTCATAAATGCTTCTTTTTTTTTTCTCCCAAAACTACAGAGAATGTTACTGTTAATGCAGCATTTCAGATTTGATTCAAGATTCTGTAAAATCACTACATCTCTGTGCCCAAAACTGATAGAGACTATCTTTCATTTTGAGGAACTGTTGCTATTCAATATCAAGCAAATCACATCTTCAAAACTGAAACACCCTTACTAAGAGAGCATTTTATCATCAAAACTAGAAAAAAAAAATGAGACTGAAAAAAATGTTAATATCATAGAGTATCGAGGATAACTTTTGTTTCATCAAACTGAGAGTTGTGTTTTCTGTCCTACAAAGTAAATTTTTCATTCATGTCAGTGTTAAACACCTCTGTAGTTTATATCTTGGTTCTGTAAGGATCTGTCATCTCAACCTTCCCCTTGTCTGTTCTCCAGGGACTACAATATTTTAAGTGTTCTTTAACCATCATTAGAACAAACCTGCAAAATGTGGCAGAGACCATCACATGGCTTAATAAATATGGTGGCATCATCCTTAAGTTGTCATAAGACTTCTCAGAAATTAAGCTCATAGCAAGAAATGCTTACATTTTCTTAATAGACTTTTTGTATAATCCCCCTCTCAAAAGTTATTTAACCTCCAGTCTAAAGGTTCCATCAATTCAGACTCATTTGGATATGGTTCCCTGCATAAGAAATACTTGAGGAGCTGCAGAGTCTTCAGGACACTTTTTGAGGAGGTGGCATAAGTTCTGAGTCTTGCTCTATCAGCTAGAGATGCAATTTTTTGGGTAAATAACTAATGGAGCAAAAATGCATTTCCTCTTCTCTTTGAAGGAAATCTTTAATTTTTTTCCAAACATTTATCCTAGCCAAAATGGTCTATATGTGTGTGCTTGAATGCTCTCACACAGAAGAAGGAACTAAACCAGTACCTCCAACATTGCACATTTTCTCTAATTGCTTTCTTCTTCTATGAAAAGAGGAGTGAATTTTGGAGCATAAACTATAACTGCATCTCCAAAGAAAAGTGCAACCCCTACTCTTCCTTTGAGAGACGTGGTTTAAGCAGTAAAATCCAACACAGGTTTTATGGCTATGACTCCCACCTGGAAGTAGGACCCATTTGCTTTAGACATAACATGGATATGTACACATTTCTACCTTAATTAGGTATAATATGTTGAAATACTCTGGACTTTGACAATATGCACATCTACAAACACATACTTTGGTTTCGAGACATGAAATTGTACACTTAGATGACCATTATAATATTTGACTATTTAATCTCAGTGATGCTATCCTGCCATCCAGAGCAAAACTCCATTCCTCAGTGGGTGCAATGATTTAAAATGAAGTCAGTACCTGCATCCCTCACCTCCCTATTCTCACTTGCAACATGAAGGAGAATATTTTGTTTACCCACCACCATTACTCATAGCTAGGGAGAAACACCCTTGTGAGGCCAGGAGGGCTGATTCCCATCTCACTTGCCCCAGTTCAGCACCATTTTCAGACTGGGAGGGCTGCACCTAGTCCAACTGGAACACAGGAGGCAAAAGCTGTCCTTGGCTGAGGTGGAGGAACCCAAGAGGACCCCCATGGCAAACATCTGTCATCAGCATAAATAACAGCAGGGCTCCATGGCTCACCTCACTGTTTCAAGCCCTCCAGTGGTGTGGGTTTTGTGGGTGAGATGTTCAGGTTTAGGCTCATGAGCACATTTTGTTTCATCAGGGTATGAGTATGAAAACAAGGGCATGAGAAGGAGTGGGCAAGATGGCTGGGTGTGAGCCACACCAGGAGCCCAGGCAGGTTGCTGCCGCCCAGCACGGGGCTCTCTTAGGTGAACTAGCAAGCGAGGTGTGATGTGAGTCAGCCCCAGGACTTGCCCAAACAGTTCCAAAAGCCTACCAGAAACATTTGTGAGGTGGGACCAGCCCGCAGTGGGAGTGGGGGAGTTGGAAGGGAAGTGCATACATGTTTCACGCGGGTGGCAGTCACGCTAAATCTTAATTCTCACCGGGCAGTGACCTCTGTATGTTTTCACGTTTATCTAAAAAGATAAAAGGTATGTGCTTGCTCAGGAATGAAAACACGGGTAACATTCAAACAGAGGAAAGCAGAAACAGCAGTTTAAGAGGCAGGGAAATGTAAACCAGCACTGAGAAACATTTGATTTTGCCTTTTTTTTTTCTTCTGTAGAGGTCATGGCTGCATTACATTGAAACACATAGGAACAACTGAGCAGAAGGTTTTGATAAAGTAGAGCAGGGCTCTTCTAGGGATACTTCTTACTGTCAGAATTTGTAAGATTCTAAAGCTAACAACATAAATATGACCAAAGGGAACAGTTTTCAGGTTTTTCTAATTGTAAAGGAGGCATCAAGTTCAGGATTTCTCAAAGGAAAGAGACAACAACAAGAGCCAGAGCTTGGGACTGCGCTTTGCTTTGCTTTTAGCATAAGGCCCAAGGAAGACCAGGTGTTTCTTGAGAATTTTTCAGCTGTTTCAGCTTCTTTACCAAACAGCAGGTAAAACCATGACAGTATATACTTTCAGGCCAACATAAAATAAATGAAATTAAGGTTTAAAACTGCTAGGAGGGAGTGTTTTGTTGAAAAACATGAAGGCAGATTCTGAGTGGATACAAATTAAGGTCGCTCCAGTGAAAACCAACAATTTACATGAGGTGGATGGAGCCTGTGATGTTTCTGAGGTATTGCCTTTATTCATATCTGATTTGATAAAAGTGCTAGCAAAGCAGACTCCCTGTGTGCAGACACAGACAGCACGCTGCTCAGACAAAGGTCCTGATCCTTATCTTGCACCAGTTTCACACTGGTGCAATTCCATTGCTACCAGCCATTTTACTCCGGATCTGCTCTCACTGCTCAAACTTGTGCCAGCCTTGGGCCCAAAGTTTCCCTGTGAAAACTGGGAGAGAGAAAAATCGCAAAGAGGGAGGAAAAGGATCAATTTTTCATTTGACACCAAGTGAATCATGACTTCCTTCTAGGATGTGGTACCTTTTCCCACTATTGGCTCCGTTTCCCATAATGCCCTTGACCTCGGGGGTCACCTGTCATTGGAAGATGAAGCTCTGAATAAACAGAGAAGACCCTGTGGTGTCTCTTATCTCTCTGTTTTGCCTCAAATCTCCGGGCGGAGTTTTAAATTATTCATCCACTGGTGCTCTCTGCGAGTTACACGTCTCTGTCACCTACCCCCCCTTTGCCTGCCCATTTGTGAGTGAAGGCGGTATCCTTGGGAACCTTATCAGAGATCACAGATTCAGGCTCCAGAAATGAAATAAAAGAGGAAATTGGCTGTATTAGCATAAGAGGAGTCAGCCTGGAGTTGAATACACACATCACCCAGAAGCACCACTGGCTTCTCTTATCAGCAACGTCTGATCACCACTTCTTTATACACACAGGCACACGGGCACACATGCACCACACACATGCACACACACACTCCACTCTTTAATTCCACCCAGCCCGTTCCTTTGTTCCAGCTCATATGAGGGAACACACGAAATAAGGTCAGATGGCACGAGTTTCCTGAAGCAGTTTCCAGCACTCCCAAGTTCTCCTAGGTAAAACAGCAGAAAAGAGCATAAACAAAAAATCGCTTGCTTTTCTGTTAACAGAAATTATGATAATCCTGTAGCTTCCACTGGAGGGGAGAAAAGTCAGGATAAAGATTTCAGATAGAGAGGTTCTGTTATTAGTTCAAGTATGATTCCTAGACCAATCTCCCTGTTTATCTCTCTCTCTCCAGTGTCTCAATGATAATGCATAACCATGGTTTATGAGGGTTTTTTTAAAGAATATAATAACCTGATAAACATAGAACATAATTAGGTATGGTTTTGAAAACTAATACAATGAATAATTTTGAAATTTAGAGGTGCAGATTTATGTAATTGAAACAAATTATTTTCCCATGCTTCCTTTTACATAGAAACGTTATCTTTGATAATACTTTTGTAGCAAACACTATACATTGTTCCTTCCCAATGCAGGAAGCTGCATTGGAAAAGAAATTAAAACTATTATTTTGTATTCTTCATGGCATGGTGAATTGGAATTTGAAAATTCTGCCTTCCCTATATTTGTTGAGACACTAATGTATGTATGTATGGCTCTGTATTTTGCTGTGTGTATCTTTAGTGATGTACATTATTGTTCTTAGAGTTGATGTTGACAGGGTGGCATCTGTTGCCCCTGTTGCTATTGAATTTGGTAACTGGAGGAAAAAAGAGATCAGACAATGGAAAACATGCCATGTGAGATCCACTTTCCTCACATTTTAGGGTGTTTTTTTCCATCTTGTGTAAAATAGCAGAAATTAATTTCCCTTCCTTTGAGAGCTGTTGTTTTGTTAGTATCCAAATTTGGTAATTTCCATGCAGGGTTTTACTCATGGCAATATCACCATATCTCTACAGAATGAGTCTCCTTTGTTCTCTAATGAATATTGTCAACATCACACAGTAAACTTGCATTGGTTTTACACAGTTAAGTGGTGGGCTAAAGTCTGTGGCTCTTAATTAAGCAGAGCTTTAACTGAAATGAAAAAAAAATTAGAAACAAACAAAACACCCAAAGATTTTCCTTAATTTTTAATGATGGAAGCAAAATGGAATTTTGAGGTTCTTGATTTTTGGGTCAAAAAATGCAAAAGGAGAAAAAGTAGTAATTGTAATGACTCCAGTTCTCCTTGCAGTGTTTTTTATACAGGAGTTATTACTTGTGTACATATAATAAAAAGAAAGATCTCTATTGGTTTCATTCATGTTGTCATGGATAAAAGGAAAGATGATGAGTCAATAATCCTTTCCCTATATTCAAACAGAGACATGAATTTCTAGGATTATTTGTTTAATTTCCCCTTTGATCTCTGCAAAGTCCTCCCCATGTCCTTGCCAGCCAGAGTAACAACAATCTATGCTTACAGGGCCTTGATGATGTGCAGTGGAAGGGATGGTACTATTATATAGAATCAACCTTAATTGGACTCTGAGTGGGAGGCACGATGTATTAGTTTGTAACCATATGCAAGACTGATGCCAAGTTATTCCACAAAATTACTCTGGATCTACTGAAGTTGTTGTCAAAACAGTCACTGACCTCAGAAAAGCCAAGCATACACCCTCAGTACCTACCTCTCTGCTCTTGCAGTATTCATCAATGTAGGAGGCCATGGTACCACAAGAGTGTAGCTAGGAGGAAGATGAGTGTGATAGAAAAAGCAGGGTTCATTTTCAGTAGCAATATGAAAATCTCCTTCAGTTCCTTATTTATATATAAATTGCTCTAATCTGACCAAGAGAAAAGCATCTGCTCGTAGTGTCCACAGCGCAAAATGAGGAATGTCATTACAACTCCTATTTGTGTGACATCTGGAGGTTGAAAATTAAAATCTATGTATTAATGAAGAGTTTTTTACAGATTAGACATACTTAAAGCAGGAAGGAGAGCTAAAGACATGGTGACTTGTGTTAAAAATGATTAAACTTGTTCATTTACTAATTCAACCCATCTAACTGAATGGACCTGCTGTAGGGCTATTGTACAGTCAAAGGAGTTAAATCTCAGATGGGTCAGTCATACCCTGAAGACACTTGGTTATCATGAGCTTGCAAAGAAAAATTGGGAAAAATTTCTCTTTCTTCACAACCATTTCAGTACACTGGAGATAATGAGAATGGACCAGAGATCCTAAACTGTAAAAGTGTAAAGTTCATATCCAGAAGGTGTGACCCCAACACTTGGAAATATGTAGTGGGGCTTGTGTGAAGTAGAGATGTTTTGCTATTTTTTAGTTAATATAATTATTTTATAATTTTTTGTTTCCTGTGAGAAAAAGTAATCTAAGTAGCTACAGAAAGTCAAGACAGAATCAAGGTTATAACACTGACAACAAGAGCAGTTCTCCCTTTGTATGAAGGGACTGGATACTAGACTTTTCTCAGTCATCAAAGTCACCGTTTCACCATCAGATTTAGTGAGAACAAGATTTAATCTTTCAGATATTCCTGAGGCCAGTTGGAGCTTCCCAGATAAGACATATTCTTCTACACCTAGACTTTCCAGTATCACTTCCCGGAAGAGTGATGACATTGACTGACATTCTTCTAAGACACGGAAAATCTCATAACTATGCAGAGCAGTGGAAATCACCATTTCAGTTTAATTCAGTGTTGCAGCATCATGTGGTGGAACTCACAGCCCCTGCCATGGGCTCTGTTCAAACTATAAGAACACTAAAGATTTCTCCTTCTAAATAATTGTTGCTTATTAAATATGATTTTAATGAAAGATATTTGCAGAACAGCTTAGAGTGCTTGTGAATTTAACAGAAAACATGACCCCTTCCCATCAAATAAGTGGAAGCAGTTGATGTCACTCTCTTAAAAGACATCATCCCTTTCACCTCTTGAAGATGCCAAATTTTCCTCATTCCCAGTTTTCTGAATCTCCAAACATCTGCTTTTTACATGTAAACATTTAATTCTGTAGCAAACTGGGGTTTTACGGGCACAAGTACCATCTCTTCTGGAATTCCATGGCAACACACGTTCTAAGTCAGCTACCTCAAACAGACTATCCTGTACTCGTCATGCCCGAGGCAACTCGTTCTTCTCCAAGCCTCCACCATCCCTGTGTATCCAGGTTATTTCCATGTACTGGCTCTACGTAACTCATGTGGTCAAGCTTTCTGTCTTTTCTCAATCTGCAGAGCAAAAAATATATTTATTTCTTTAACGAAAGTTGATATGTTTATGCGAGCACACATGAGTTTGGGACTCAGGGACGTGTGCCTAAAGGTAAGCATTAAGTCAGCCTTGAACAGGGCTCTACAAAGCATTCTGGAGTCACTCTACACTTCCTTGTGTGAGTCACTACAGTATATTCCCACCTACTGGGTAAGAGGTGATTTTGTCTTAGCACCATCTGGGCAAAACGAATGGCAAACTGGAGAGGCAGGAAGCTGCAATCTTCCCTTTCTGCAATAACTGTATTATGACAAGTTAGCTATCTTGTATTTACTTCACAGAGGAAATAAGACCCTTATTTCCAGAACAAAGGCACAGCTTCTTTAATGGCAGGTTTTGGGAGCTGGTGCTTCTACAACACAACATCCTGGCAAACCTGCAGGTGTGTGCAGCTCATGAATTCATTGCATCATCCTGCTGATAAAAAACCCCAGCCTACATGAGTTCTTAGTTCTGAACACCTACTGTCTTTTGAATTCTTCCCTCACCTCTCCAATGTATTCCCATGTCATTCCCACGGCCATTGTCTTGGAGTCTGATTTATACTTTTTGCATCTAAAGATCTCAAAGCAGGGGGCACAAGCTGGCAGTCAGGTCAGTCAGCATTTCACTTATGATTCATTTATACGTGTAAAAATGCCAAAATATCCTTTTTTTCTCTTCTTTTGATAAAAATTGATTAGCCAATACATGCCATTTGTGAGTCATGCAAGACAGTATTGTATTATGACTATTTTATATGAAAATGTGCAGAGGAAAAGAAGGCCTTTTGGAACTTGGTCTAAGCCATGCTCTTTATTCAGGGCTGAACCTCAGAGTTCCGATCTGGATACCATTCTCATCATCAGCTGGCTTTTGCACTTTGATAGTGTCAGGGGATAGTATCTAAGAGCTCTCTTTTTCCATGGGGACCAAGATCTGCATCTATGCTATGAATCACACAGCAGATACATGGATACAGAACAAAGAGTGTCCATAAAGCTCTCCAGAGATGGTCATCTTTATACTTCTATTTCCTAGTAAAGGCTTAAATGATTTCCTTTTGCACTGAAGAAACAGATGCCGTTTTTCATCTGGATCATGTCCTTGCATGAGACCAAAAAAGAATGAACATGTTTCTTCTGGAAAGACCCACACATTCCTCTGTAACCATTACATTTCTGGGAAAGACTGATTTATAATTAAAGCTATGCAAGGTGCATTTGAGCTCTGCTTTCATATACCAAAAGCTGCCCCAGCTGTTTTCCTTTAGACTGCAAACAACCTGATTTTGCAGTCATAAGTAGAGTATTTATTCTCCCCCTCCATCAATTAAAAGCCTGTGTTCATACGTATAACTACCATATTTTACTATGGTAAATAATCTCCAAATTTAATTTCAAGAAAGTTTCAGGGACAGAAACATAAAAGAGGTTTTAGAGACAAGATTTCATCAATGCATACAAGTTTGGAAAACTAGCATTTTCTTGGGAGGCCAAATATTCAATGTTCAGTAATTAGAATAATATATACTAACCTGTGCTACTTGTGATCACTTTTGAAGGTGTAGATGACTATATTCAAAAGAAAAAAAAAAAACAACAAGAAAAAAGGAGCAAAAAAAGTTTTCTCCTGGAGACCTCTGTACTGCTTTTTGGATGGTGATGAATTTCAGGTGCTATTAATTTGGACAGAGTTCAGACCAGTGTAGGAAGCACAGTGCTCATGTCCAAACTAGTCATGGAAATTAGGTTCTGTATCTCCTCCTGTTCTTCCACTAAGAAATGTAATAGGATATTGAAAGTTTTTCTGTATTCGGGTTTTATTTAGGTTAATATATCCCTGTCATGTGCTGAACTGGGATCTCACAGCCATGATTACAGAGGGAGCTATAGAAGTGAGGGCAGGTGAATTGGTCTGTGTATACATCTGCAGCTACCCAGCATGGCCAAACCTTTGTGGGGACAAGACTACAATGTCCACTGCACTGGTGCCAACAATCTGACAGCTGGGTAATGCAATAAAAAAATAAAATTTCAAAAATAAAAATAATACAAAAAGGCCACTAATTTTTAACATTCCAGCTTTTCACGAGACATACTTTATGAATGGATTTATGCGAGCACACAAAACTTATTCTGCCTTCCTGAGTGACATCCCAGAATGCTGCTTCAGATTCCAAAAAAAAGCTTAGATTGGGTTACATTTTTAGGCAATGTCAGTTGGGTTTTTGGTCCCTTTCTTATTTGCTTTTTTAAACAGTGGTGATCATCTGAAAATATGGAGCTCCTGAGCTCTCTATGTGTGTGTACCGGGCAAGGGAGTAAGGAATCAAAGTTATAAAACTGTAACTACCCATTGCACTTGTTCCCAAAGATATAGGTTGTTTTAACACTGGCAGGAAACATAATCTCTTCAGGAGTTTTCCTAAATGCTCTGAGATGTCTTTGAAGAACCTTAGTTTTCTACACCCACTATATGGAGAACCATTAGGAAAGGTAAACAAGTAAATTTGGCCAGGTGAGTTAACAAACTTCTTGTGGACTGTTGAGCCATGGCCTCTTCCTCTCTGGAGACATTCAAAACACACCTGGACATATTCCTGTGTCACCTGCTCCAAGTGACTCTGCGTTGGCAGTGGGGCTTGGCCTGGATGATCTCCCTCCAACCCTAATGATTCTGTGATTCTGCACATGGAGCTTGGAAAAATAAACTGAAAATGACTAATTTTAACTCCCAGTTAAAAACCCGAAACTTATAAAAAAAGAAATAAACACAAAGTTTTCATTCTAAAATGTGCAAGTATTTTCTCAAAGTATTAAATGTATAATACATTGGCTGGGATATTTCAGCCAAATCAGTAGGGTGTTTTGTTGGTGACACTTCTCTACTCTTAGGCAGTGCAAAACATCATGATTAATTGGCAATATTAGCTTAGTGATAAATGTCTGTGGTCCTGTATTAACTGAAAAAAACCCTCAAACATATCCTCAGAACCACTCTTGAATTACACAATGTGTGATGCTGCCCTAAAAAGACTGCTTTACATCAGGCAGTCAGTGTCCTGTGTGCAATTCAGGCTCTACAGGTAAATACAGTCCACGTTGATTTTAAAGGACATAATTGAAAAACAGAAATAAAATATGCAGTTATTGTTCAACTTAGCAACTCTCACAGCTATTCAAGCTTTATTATATTCATACAGAAAAATATGGGAGTGCAGATAACCAGACCACCCTGAAAAAAACTCATTTAAAACTGGACTTTGGAAC
>JAWWMP010000041.1:3843092-3887231 GCA_035047865.1 Dendrocincla tyrannina
GAATAGTTAGAGTGAACTTCTGTGTGGTCAAAGATTCTTCTTTCTCGTAGGAACTCAGAGTTTAAGTGCATGGACAGAAAGAACCATATTCCTTAGTTCAAGCATTCTGTTTTTCTTGCCCATTTATCTCACACAGCCTACCTACATTTTCCCATGATTAAGGATCCCAGTCATGACTATCAGATAGCCACTGTCCTTCTCACACCTACAGAGTGTTCTCTGAGTGTTGCCCTGATTTACTCTTTGGGATTTGAGTGCTTCAGGCTGCAAAGCAAATTATATGGCAGCAATCACTTCTCATTAGAGCTCCAGCCCACAGAGCCAAGGATGATGTGATCAGTATTAGCTGTGATTATCTCTATTTTTTTAGAGATGCTGCCCATGCTAAATGATTTTTCATTTACTGTTTTTCATGTTCTGGGATTTGTCATCGTGTGAAAGCAATTCCGGCAGGAGGGCGACTCATGTATGGCCATTACTTGATAGAGTGGCATGTAGAACAAAATTCACTCTGTGGAGAGTAACCCACCTAAGAAAAACAAAATCAGCTAATTCTTTGATTTGAATTCTAATAGTGATATCACCCAGCTAAACATGAATATTTTTGCGCCTTATTAAAATCATTAGAATATGTATAAATAAGGGGACTAAGTCTTTGGATAAAACAGTTGATTAGTTTGGTTGAGGATTTTTTTTTATTAAAGGAATACATTTTCCTTTATATATATATATTTCCTAATATATCAAAGTAGTATTCCTCAAAAAAAATAAAAATTTGATAGTATCCATTTAGTTTGTTGAAGTTCTACACTGGCTTACTTTCTGAAAAGTAAATTGTCAAGTAGTGCTGACTTGAACTCCTCTCTGTAGTGTCTTGAGCTATTACTGTGAACCCAAATGCCTGGAGACAAGGGTTATCTCAAGGTATTTGCCATCCCTCCTTTTCCCCAGCTTCTGCCCAACAGTCTTCCAAAGGAGTTTCCACCACAGCAATTATCTGAGCTTCTCAAGAACTCTTAGAGTTAAGTATACTTATTATAGTAATTTTGCTGTACATAAGCAAGGTTATTCTGGCATTTATTTTGCATGCATCATTTCAGTTATGACTGGAATGGCACGTGAAGTTGTTATACACTATGGGCCATGAAAATTCAAATGGAAAGGCAGTTCTCTGTTCCACAGACTTTACAATCTCTGTGGAGGACAAATGGAAACGGAAAGATACTCGACAACAGTAACTATTGTGACTGTCCTGCATGTGGGGACCACCTCAAATACATCAGGCCCAGAATCATTTTTTGCTGTTCAAATTCTCAATATTAAAGACTCCTTATTTTCAGATTCTCCTTTAACTTGTTTTTGAAGCTCCCAGTATATTGTTTATATGCGGGCTTGTTGCAATTTTCCCAGAAAGCTCTGATCACTCAGCAGAAATCGTATTATCAAAGGAGATAAAGGTCATTCCAAGTCAGTGCATGATCTCTGCTCTCTCCTTGTTTTAATCATGCTAAGGTGAGTAAAAACCCCTAAGAAACTGGTCAAATTATTCATATTTCATGGAACATAATATTATTCTTCAAAAACACTTTTTAGTATTCAAATTGAGAAGTGTGTAAGTTAATTGCTGGTACTAGAAGGAGAGAAAGACAACTGAGATGAGCAGTGAGGAGCTGGATTGTGTTCTTGTCATGCCTACAGTGTCCTAATGGCTGGGACTGCTCAGCATCATTCTCAGTGTCCTCATGAGGAGTATTCAAAGACCTTCACCATCAGCTCTCTCCTGCTTATGGATTTATACTACCTAGGCATGGAACCACATGAGCTTATTTAAGTGCTGCTGTTCTTGTGTAGTTTGTTACAGCTATCCAATATATTTGACTTCTTCAAACAACATTCTCTTATCCCCCTGCTTTTTGACTGAAGATCCTGGGCCAGTGGCTTTTGTTTCTGGTGGTCATATCATATGGTACTCCTTATCCTTTTCATGGAATCTATATGGCCTCAAGAACTGAGAATCCCCCTGTTTCCCTTAACCTCTGATTTCATATTTCATATTCTCCTCCAAAAGGCAGTGCTTCCTATGATTAGGCAATTAACACAAATTAGTTTCTAGCGTGGCTACCTCTTTCTGTTCATTAGAGAAGCTGTTTAAAAAGCTAGCTTTACCTGAGCACTTAATTTTATACAGGTCTAAATGTGATAAATGTGATTTTAAAAGGGTTTAAGGAATTCCAACCATCCTGTGGAACTAATCACACTTCATTAAAATGCTGATTCCAGTGGTACATCAGATTTAAAACACAGCTCTTTACTTCCTGTTTAATATCAGAATCAAAGCTTTTTTTGATGTTGTTTTCCTTATTTGCCTCCTTTTTCTGTCACCTTATTTTCTCCTGCATTTCTGGTTATACAGCTAAAAAAAAAACAACCACACAGCACACCACTGGTGTTAAATCATCTCACTTTCATGAAATTTACATCAGAGATATTGTGGAGATGAGTGATGTTCCTCACACCACATGGTACTGCTGAAATTTCTATTGCTCTGTAGTAGTGGATTAATATTTCTGAATCATCTGAGCTGAGAATGTCATGTTCTGCTAAAAAGAAAAGGTAAAAAAAAGAATGTTTTTACTCTCACGCCACTAGAAGCTTGTGCAGAAACATTAGGTGTCCTCAGCTTTTTGACAAGGCAGCAAAGCAATATAATTAGAGATATATACAGGCTTTTTGCCAAACTTTACAAACTATGCTTCACTTCTGTTATTCAGGTTTGACGTCATCTCACACTTTTGATCTTCAGCTTCTTTTCTCGTGTTGAGCTGCATCAGCTGTTCTGTGGCACTCAACAGAGAAAGGTAGAAGGAAAAAGCCTACAAATTCTCTGTCAATAGTTCATTTAAGATGCATAAAAGACTGGGTGGCTATCACAAAACATGACTTATTTAGAATATACAGGAAAGCATGTTCAAATGCAATACAGATCTTGTACGTTTATTACCAAGGTCCAGATAGGCTCATATGCACCTTTAAAAAATAAAAGAAAGGTGTGGTCAACTTGTTAAAGATTCTCATAATTAGCTTGCTAACATGGATCACAGAACAGCTTCCTTCAAGTTCTGCTCTTTCCACAAATTTCTTGCACAGCCCCAAAAAAAGCTTCTCGAAGACCTTCCAGTAGCAAAGTATCCACATGTCTGTGAAACAGCAAAACCAACGTTTTCACCATCTTTGGGAACTTAAACATGGCAAATGTGAAAGGTACATGGAGAACATCTTGGCAGAAAAAACAGTAGAACACAAAGACATACAGAAAATATTTTTCCTTGCAAAGTATTTCTCACTGAAAAAATGCTGGGTTTATGTATCATAGTCACAAGAAGCAAAAAAACCATTCCTGGTTTAACAGGATTCACATATTCAGCATGTTTAGACAAAGACATGTTACTAATTAGTAACAGTTGGGTTGTTTTCCTTCTGAGATGATCCAATATAAAACTAATGTTCCTGTCTATGAGAAATATTGAAAACTTGCAGAAAAAAAGTAAATTAGTCATCTTCTAAAAATATTAAAAAAGCCTTCCAAATAGGGGCATAAGTGTTTCTTTTTTTCAGCAGGGAGTCCATTTTGGCCCTCTTCTGACCTCTTCAATGAAGAATTAATTGTTTCTTATTGCAAACATTATTACAGGCACCTGCTTCTCCCCTTGGTGACACCCATGTTTCAGGAATTATTCCCTGATAGGCAATGGATTTATTCTAGCATAAAACATGAAAGGATCGTGTCTCTTTTGGTGCCTGTGGTACAATATGGCACAAGTAGTCCCATAAATGAGATCTGTCTCCACTGAAGTATGTCTGTTTCTAATGGTAAAGAATTTGGGTTTGTATATCTGTAGAACTAATGTAGAACAGTTTGGCAAGTACATAAGAGTTGTGGACCCCTTGTCATATCTGTGAGTCCCACATGATGGCCTTCTACTTGCAGGATAGCACTGAGGAACAGTTTAATCCTTCCCATACACTGAGGGATTTAAAATACAAATAATTTTAATTTGTGCTTGTGAAATAGGGTCCAGAGGAATAAATTAATTGGGACATATACTATGCTAAACTGAGGATTTGGAAGTTGAAATGTAGAACATCCTCATGTGTGCAAAGGGTCTTAGTCCATTTCTTCTGGGGATCAGAAGCAAAATACAGGAGAACACAGACTTTTATAGTCCTAGTGTTTTCATTGTCACTTTTAGCTCTTCACAGTCATTCACATGCTTTATTTTATGGGCAAGGAGAGATAAAGCTCACAGATTTAGAACTCCAGAAATTCTTGGACATGAATTTTAGGATTTTCTGTCATAAAAGAGCCTTCATTTCAATAGTCTGTCTGAGGAAAGCTTGCCTCTTCACTTCCTACTTTCCCTACCTATAGATATGGAATAGAATTGACATATAAGTGGCCAGAAAAGACAAAATTTGAGCAGAGGGAATGTTGATGTTGGCAGTGTTTCTTGTGTAAGACCTTTGTGGTTTATTTAGCAGCAAAGACTATGAACACTGAAGAGAAAGAGACAGGGAGGTGAATGGTCTGTGATGCTCAGGGTATCAACCCCCAGATGCACAACTTAACACAGTAAAGTGAGAGTTTACTATAGAGTGTGAGGGTTTACTATAAATAGGTAGAACTTTGGATAATCTCATACCTAACAGCTATCAGAGAAGTAGCCTTAGAGACAGACTAATTCAAATTTCCACAGTACTGGAGTAAGTGAGAATAATCCTAGTGAGCTCAGTGATTTGACTTCAGCAGGTTCTGTGTCGGAACAGTCCAACAGGCAGTATACAAGCAATAACAATGGGAAGTTCATAAGCTAATTGAATATGTATTTCATAGAAAAAACCCACACATCTAACATTCTTTCCAGGAAACATACACAAGAATAATGATCTAGATATTAACTTATGAAATGTTGCCTACAGTAAGTTACTGTTGCGTGTCTTTCTACTGTAGACAAAATGAATGAGAGGTTTTGACTTGATATAATGAAAATTTTCTGTATTTTCCTCAGTTGAGAAGCTTCATTGAGACTTTATATTAGTGTTTCATTATATATGAGATGGGAAATAAATCTGCCTGCCTTTCTTTGCCAAGTCTTTTATCAGACGAGAACATGTATTTCTGCAGTCGTGTGAAACAGAATTGCATATGTTCAGAGCCCGTATCCAGAAGTCACCCTTTTCTTGAGGACCCAACAACAATTTCTATCTTTTCAATCAACAGCTATTTTAGTGGTAGCAGGGACAAGTTAAAACACATCAAGGTGATAGTATTGCTTCAACTCCTGCAGTTGTATAAATGTTTGTGAAAAAAAACAAAAAACAACAAAACAAAAATGGTCCTGCTTAAATTTACATCACTGCAGAGTCATGCTCTGAGGATTTTGAAGAGAATAAGAATCAAGAGATGAATAAAAATACAATAAATTGAACTTCATTTATACCTGCATGGTCTTATTCATATCAAGAAATATTACTGGATCCTCACTAGATTGGGAAATGTAACACTTTCTTTTCAGAAAAAAAAGAGATCTAAACATGTTCAAATTCTGAAAATTACAGGCTATATAGGAAGATTCTTTCTCTCTGTTATCAATGAAACAAACCATTTATTCATCTTGTATTTATTATCTTTTTATATAGTTTGGAGTTAATAGCTGACAGGGCACTTTATTAATAAATAAATGTTGGAGTGGAAGAAGCTGCCTATGCTAAAGTCATTCTCACAAGCAGTTTGTCAAGGTGTTGTCAATGATTTGAAAATTGTCAGAAAAATTGTAAAGGATATGTCTTTTGTTCTCCAACAAGCAGACGCTTGATTAAGGAGTCCATCACAAGGCTTCCTTGTGGTCTTCAAAACATCTGATTTGTTTTGCCAAGATCTAAATGATGAGGAGTCAGAAGCTGCTTTGCAACAAGAGCAGCCTCCACAGAAATGTTGGACACCTTGAATTTAGGAATGTTTATCAGCTCAGCTAGAGAAGCCAATAGCATTTGTACACCAAAAATTTAGCAATTTGAAAGCAATTTTAAACCAGGTGTTTTATACCAGAACTTTCAAAGTGTCCAGAACAATTCAGCATCCAAATCACACACAATATCAATGCGAACTCTGAAAATATTTCCCTGTATGGGGTTTATGTGGCAAGGCTTTCGTACTAGAGGAGACTGCAGGAGTAGCATCTGGGAGATGACAGCAGAAGCTGCTCCTACGTTGGACAAAGTCTGTTCCAGCAGCTCCAGGACAGACCCGCTGCTGGCCAAAGCTGAACCCATCAGTGATGGTTGGTAACACCCCTGTGATAACATAGTTGAGAAGGAGCAAAAGAGCTGTGGAACATCAGCTGCGAGATAAGAGTGGCAAAATCTGGGAGCCACAGCCCAACAGACACACACGTCAGCAAGGAAAGAGGGGGAGGAGGTGCTCCAAGCACAAGAGCAGAGGTTTCCCTGCAGCCCATTGTGCAGATCGTGGTGAGGCAGCTCTGTGTCCCTGCAGCCCGTGGAGGTCACTGGTGAAGCAAAGATCCACCCACAGCCCACTGGAGGATCCCACACTGGAGTAGGGGGATGTGCCCTGAAGGAAGCTGCACCCACAGAGAGCCCATGCTTTAGAGGATTCCTGGCAGGAGCTGCAGCCCGTGGAGAGGAACACACAAAGGAGCAGGTTTTCTGGCAGGGTCCCTGTGGGGGACCCTTGTTGAAACAGAAAAGAGTCCATGAAGGGGACTCATGCTGGAAAACTTTGTGAAGAACTGCAGCCCGTGGGGAGGACCCATGTTAGAGAAATTCATGAAGGACAATATTTCATGTCAGGGACCCCACACTGGGGAGGTGAAGAGCAAGGGAGGATTTTGCAGCTGAGATGAATTAAGAACTGGCCAACTCCCATTCATATCCCCTTGCATTGCTCAGTGGGAGCAAGTAGAGGAGTTGGCAGTAAAGTTGAGCCTGGAAAAGAAGGGAGGGATTGGGGGAAAGTATTTTTGGGTTTGGTTTTTTTTTTTTTTTCTTATTTCTCATTATACTACTCTTTATTTGTCAAAGTCTTTCCCAATATTACTTCAATGTCCCTAAGTCACATCTGTTTTTCTGTGACAATAATTGCTGAGTGAGCTCACTCTCCATACTTTGACCCAGAAGCTTTTTGTTATATTTCCTCTCCCTGTCCTACTGAGAAGGGGCAGTGACAGAGCAGCTGGTCAGACAAGGCCAAGGCCAAACCCAATATATTCCCTTAGAATTCAGTGAAATCCCATCCTAAACATTGCATCCCTCCCACATATCCCCAGCCACATCACTGACTGAGCCAAGCTAGATCCTGCTTGCCCTGGGAGCCCATACAGCTGCTGAGAGACAGAGCTGGGATTTTCTGCAGGGTTGATCCAGGACTGCTGGGCAGCTGCGCAGGGAACTCAGGGTGGCTCTGCTCCCGTTCCAGGTGATTCATGTAATTGCCAGTCAGCAAAGTCAAAACAAACCTTGGTGCTTTCATTTACACCCCTTGAGCTTTCATAGGACACAGTATTGGGTGCAGAACTGGCTCAGTCCCACAAAAGGCACCCACTTCTCCAGCCCTTTCAGAGACTGAGAAAGGGGTTCCATGAATAACATCATCCTTATGATTCAGGTTGTAGATGATGGCAGGATAACACCCTGCATTTTATTGCACCTTCCTTCCATCAGCTGCACTCTCAAAAGGTGAGTGGGCAACGCCTGCCCTACCACAAATACACATTTTCTGGTCACTTATCTGCATGACACTACAGTATTTAATTACTAATTCACTTACTGTGTTTCAAATAAAATACAATACCCAGCATCATCAGAAGGAAGACAGAGCACATTTTAGCATCACTATTTGTCTACTAGACCCAAAACTGCAGTGCTTGGTTTGTCGGGTATTTCTGCCACCAACACAATAAATGTGCTTCATTAACATACTGTCACTAAAAATATAAAGCATCTGATATAATGGGAATGTGCCTCATAATCCTAAAACCTGCCTGAGTCTTCAAGTAATTAAATCATTAAATCTATCTCCATCTTTCTCTCTCTTTCGGGAGGTAGTAAGATGCATACCAACCGCTGTGAATATGTTAAGAAAAAAAAATTAAAAAGTAAATACATGTTTTCAAAGTCCAAAAGGAGCCATTTAATGCTGTAGGAAAGAGAATAAATTGCTGATTTTTTTTTTTTTTTTTTTTACAAATGGCTGAGAGTGTTATAATGTATTTGATTTTTTTTTCCTAGAGGTAATCTTAGATGTGGAGTGAATGAAGTGAAGTCTGTTATCAATCCATAACATCTGCTGCAGTGTCAAGTGATGAAATGGGTGACTCCAGAGCCCAAGACAGCTGGGATGGCTTTCTTAATGCAGTAGGGTATTGTGCAAACAAACAGGCACTGATACCGTCTATGGTTGTCACAATTATTCAAGCTGGTGATACATCTTCCTGTATTAGCTGCTTGAGAAGCCCTATTTCTTTTAAAAGTAAACTACTGTATAACAATCACCCATTCTGGTCTCTAACTCAGTTGAGTGCAAACATAATAAAACATTGGAAATAAAAATAAATTAAAATTTGCCAACAGAGCAGTAAAGCATAAAATAGGTATATACGAGCTTGGGGAAAAAAAAATAAAAAAAAACCTAACAAACAACCCTACCCACAGTTTATGGAGCTAAGAAATAACATATACCTTTATAGTTGGATCTATACTGGCATGATTATTCTGCTTCTCTGGAGTGCCTCCCTGTTCCTGGGAAATCTAATACATTGCTCAGAGAAGTTAAAGACCAAGAGTTAGGAAAAACAATTATGGACCACTGTGAACATCCCTTTGCCAGAGTGGTATAATTACTGGGATCACTTGGGGGTTTCAGATTAAGGGCAATATTCAAATGTAGCAAATACAAGGAAAGAAAATTAATTTAGATTTGGGATCCTACATATAAACAATTATCAGCCCTAAGTCAAAAAAGCATTTTTGGCTTACAGAATATATATAGGAAAAATGCATAAAACTGCGAGAGACAGATATTGTTGTTATAAAAGAGTAAAGCTCAGCAACCAGTTTTCATGAAAATCTGAAAATTATAGTTCAGACTTGAACTATGTCATTTAAGGACAGAATTTAAACTAACAGTCACTTTCATTCTCCAGACCTAAAAAGCATGTGTGAGAGAAACGTTCAAACTCAAATAGTCATTATTATTATTATTACTTTCATTTTTCCAAAAATGAAATAGTGGAACCTTCCAGCAAATAAAAGTAACATTTGCTTTTGGAAATTGAGCTCAAGTTGTGATATTTTAAAGAAGATCAGCAGAGCTTAAATACAATAGATTTTTTCATTTTTATTTAATAGTATCATCAATCTAAATATAACATATAAAATATGTAAATAATCTATATATTATATACATAATATATAATACATATGTGTATTGTATTTAGGTTGAACAGTGACAGGTTTTCTTTATTTTAGCTCAAGTATCAAACAAATAATATTTTAAATATTTAAAAAATAGAACAGATGTTTTCTGAGTACCAACTATAAGTCCAAGCCCCAAATTTTTAGAACCAGACTTTCAGACCAAACTTTATCTCCTTTTCTTCCTTCTTTCTCAGAAAAAAACCCAACAAAACCAACAAGCTGACCACTGTGATCATGGCACTGAACTCCCTCTTGTGCTTGTGGGAGAGAGGGCACCCAGACCTGTGGAACTGGTTCCAATCTCACTGATGATGGTAATGAGGCTGAGGTGCAGAATGTAAGTTGCAAAACTAAGGGCTAAAAGGCAAGCAAAAGATGAGAATTGTGTGGTTGCTTGGATGCTCTGCTTGATATATTTGCCACTGCCTCACTCTTGCTCTGAATCAGACCTACACCGCTCCTCATGACTGAGTCCCCTCTCATATCTGCAGGCATTTCAAAAAGATGTGTTCTGAGAATGAGAGCTTGGGTTTTTTTCCTGTTAACTGAAGCTGGTGAATCGTTTTGAGGTTGAAGATTCTCTCTTCTGTTTCCCAAGATGATAATAAATTACTAAAATGCCAATTTTGTGTTCTCATGCATTCCTGACTTAATAAAGGTACCTTATTTGCCTAGAAGTGTAGTATTGGTTATTGTTTACCAGGAGGCTGGAAGAACCCAAAGGGAGATTAACAGATTGTGTTAGTTTAATTTGGTGTGATCTGATTCTGTGAGATCTTCTCATCTGATTTCATTTTTCGAAGCACTGAGTGGAGAGGGCAATTTTCCAACCTATGACCTTTCAACAAACCTTAAGCTGCTCCTGAAACACCAAGGTCATTACACATACATAGAGTGTGGTGTTTATCAGAAAAAATCATCCAAGGGCTGGACTGGCTGCCAGGAGTCAGACTGGGTGGCCCCAAAATTGCTGGTCATCTGTTCCTATGCCAGGAGACAGGACTCACAGCTTTGTTAGTGAGATTTGTAGGGGCCATAGAAAGAAAATATTCAGGTCTGATAGCACACATACCTCAAAATATCTTCAAAATGTTTATCCCTGACTGAATTTCACACTAACTACTTTCTAGGCAGTAGGAAAATTTCTAGGGGGTTTTTTTTAAGCAGCAATATTGCTCTATTGCTAAAGCAATGCATTGTCAAAAAACAGTTGAAGAAGGTGCACAGAGTGTGCTGGGTCAGGGAGATGAAGGCAGAGCTCCCTGGTAGAGTAACCTCAGAGAAACACAACTCCTTCACCCATGAGAGAGAAGGAATTTCTCCTTCAGTTGCAGAAGGGAGCCAGGAGGCATCTTCAAGGAGCTGTAGAATGGATCTCCCAGCTTCTCATGTGGTGGAACAGTACCAGCCTTGTTGGCATCCGAAGAACTCAAGGAGCTTCTCGTGTAGCAAAGACTTCTCACTGGAGGAATGACCTTTGTTTAGAGACCTGCAGATAAAAAGAATTAATCCCAGTTTGTTTTTCTTACATTCCTAAAGAAATGAACTTCTATTTGATCAAACACCTCTCTCTATTTCCATTTGTCATCTTCTCTCGTCGAAGACTTTTAGCCTTAAAAAAGTGTCAGCCAGACTCAATAGTTAGAAATTTCAGGTGTGCTGAAAGGCTAAAGGTTACATTGAAACTGGTAGCATGTAGGAGAGGGGCTAGATGAGGTTCCACATAAGGAACCATAATTAGAGAAAAATGAGATGGAAAATTCAACAGCTGTAAGATATAAAAATGTTAAGATCCACTGATAATACTGTTTCTGGAACCATTTATCTCCTAGAGACTGAGAACTGAAAGTGAGAATGCTGCAGGTAACTTCCATTATTGACTTCATTCATTTCAATCACTTTAAAAATGACTGAAACCCTTAAAAACAGAGCAATAATCTGCCTCTTCTGAGTGAGTTTTTCTCCTTCATTTTCAAAACATGGCTCCCTTTATATAGATCTAATAGCTGAGGTAAGATGTGTTTTCATGTCTATTCTATTTTCATCAACTACTTTTTTTATATAAAATCTCAGATAGAAATTAAAAAGCTTGAATTTGCAATACTTGTCCAGTTCTTCTGACATGCCACCCAGACCCATAAGAATGTGCTCACAGCACAGTAGCTCACACTTTGAGAAGCTGTGCCATGGATTTTGCCTGCTCATGGGGGAGAGACTACATTAATGAAGTATCAGATTGCTTATTCAAGCTTTTTTCTCTTGTTTAGCTGCCTTAAACAGCAAACTAAGAGTGTCCTTAAAGGCTATTTCCAAAAATACAAAGAAGCTGCAAACTCCTTGCAGAATTTCACTGCTTGGAAAACACCAATGGGAATTACAATGGTCAATCAGTAATTTAGGCCCCAAACTCTGTATCAATACTGGAAGTACTCTTCAGGGTCTTAATTTTCTCATAGATGCTCTCCAGTTAGAGTTTGCTGCTGCAATTTTCTCATCTATTACATAAAGAAATGGTGATCTGTATTTTGCAAGGCTGGGTATAGGTTAGTTCATACTGACCATGAGAAAAAGAAAAGCGTAATTATTAGCAAGCTTTTATTGTGTTTTCATCATTCACTGCTGTGGAGACTAAATCAGATTGAGCAGATGATCAACTCAGGTAATTAGTGGAATGACCGAATAAGTTGAAGCTCCCCTGTTGTGAAATCTGTATGCAGAGGGCTGGACTCTGTTCTGCGTTCCTTTTGTCCAAGTGTAAGTGAGACACAGCAGAGGATGAAACCAGGAGAGTGGAAACAGATGAAGATATTACAGAAAGGCCTTAAACAGAGTCCCATGGAACCCTCCTTGCCCAGTTACCCACTAACCCCTCTCCCATCTACTCACAAATCTATATTTTTTTAAGATCTAATTTGCCTTTGCCTCTTTCGAAAAAGATTGATGATTTTTTGGTGTGTGTCCCCAAGAAGCTAAAATAAGCTTCTAGTGCTTTGTCATTAAAAGAAAATAAAATTGAAAAGCATGTAAAACTCTTGCAAGCAACTTGCCTCTGCAATGCAGGCTCACTGACATTGGAACTGGGTGAAAGGGACGGAAATAGAAAACATGAAAATACATTTATCATTATGCAGAGATGTGCCTATGCTCAACAGTACCAGATTAAATTCTACCCTGGAGCAGATCCAGCTTGGGGGTACAAACATGATGAGGGGACTGGATCATCTCTCTTATGAGGAAAGGGAGCTGGGCCTTGTCAGCTGTGGGAAGATTGAGAAGGGACCTTATCAATGTATATAAATATCTTGGTGGTGCAATAAGCAACAGAACAAAAGGCAACAGACAGGAACTGGAACACAAAAAGTTCCACCTGAACATGAGGAAGAACTTCTGCACTGTAGGATTGGCTCAGCATTAAAACTGGCTGTCCAGAGAGGTTATGGAACCTCCTTCCCTGGAGATATTCAAAAGCCATCTGGACACACTCCTGTGTAATGTGCTCTAGGGGTGGACTAGGTCACCCCACTATAGTCCCTTCCAGCCTTACCCAGCCTGTAAAATCAAACTGGGTTAATATAACAATACAAATGTGTCATTAGGAAGTAGGAGCTGTGAACTGTATTGGCTGCAACATTGCTTGACAACTCCAGTACAGGACTACATAATCATAGAATCATGGAGTCACTTAGGTTGGAAAAGGCCTTTAAAATCATCATCTCCTTATACATGCCCTTAGAAACAAAACAAAACAAAAACCAAAACAGGTATTATTACATTTGTCCTACATGGGCATAAGTAGGGTTGGTTTCAGAACAAGATCTAAAATATATGTTTGATTATTGCGAGAAATAATATAAAATCCAACCAGTGTCTCCCTTTTTTTTTTTTGCAATATTCTTTCTCCTGCTCCAAGTCTTGTTCCTACTCCTTTCAAAGCATTTGGTAGAAAAATCTATTCCTAAATAGAAATACTTGTCCCTACTTTATAGCAGGTGCCCACTATGTCCTGTGACATGTCATCTGATCAGGAGAGGGAGCTATTTTCTAAATGTGTCTTATTGCAAAGCAGCCTTCCTGAACAGTAAATCATCTTAATAAGAATTCAAATGGGCGGATTTATCTCCCTAGAGTAAAAGTAGAAAAACACCCCAATCCTTCTGTCACACCTGGTGACCAGCACTTCTCCATTCCTCCAAACCTTTTCGTTCTTAATTCTGGAATCTCACACTGAAACATCTTAATAAATAACCCCTTAATAAATAAGACCTGATTTAGGAACCATCCTCAGTGCACTTCTAGTCTAGCCAACAAAATTGCAAGAAGATAGATTTGGCTGGTGGCAGTGATCAAATATCTTTAGGAACTCATCTTGCACAGCACAGAATAACTTATTGCAGTTATAAGCTTCAGCTGCATTAGTATCCAGGACTCCTGGAAAAATATCTCCTTCTGCTTTATCAGCCTAGCAAGCGCCCAATGAAGATGAATTCTTGCTGGGGGTGGCATCCCAGTCTGAAAAAGAATGTAGTGAGAAAGCACGATATTTGTCTTCCAATCAGAAAACCAATAAACACACAAGCAGGGGAGGCAGGAAGGGGAGAAATAAACATAAATATTATTTTAAGAGATCTTCTAATGTGCAATATTTATATACAAATAGCAACTAGTGTTACATACAATGCTCTCAGGTTTGTGAAATATATCGAAGTACAGCAAATTGGAATGAGTCCTGAGTTTCCATTTACTTTATCTAACCAGACTTATCAATTCTTTTTACTCCAGGCTGATAAAGTAGAACTGCAGCAGACAAATGAGCTAGCAGGGCTGACATAATGTGTTGCCACAAAGAAATAGTGAATTAAAAAAAAAAAAAAACACAACAAAAACCAACAAACTGTGACTTTGATCACCTCTGAGGCTCCTATTTTACTCAACCCAAATTAATTGTTTACTCATTTTTTAGGGAATATTCGATATTACTGGGAGGTGAGCTAGGAAAAAAGGAGTGTGCTTGTAAAGAGAATTTACTTCCATTTTATCTCTACATTTAAGTGACAAAATAGGAGGTGAGGGGGCTTGATGATGGTCCCTTGTAGCATTAATAACAAGAAGTCACTGGCCTCAACAAGAATAGCTTCAACTGCTTTAGTTTACCGTCTTTATTCCTTGAATTTTAATGATGCTTTGCCTGATGCTTTGCCTGATGCCTAGTTTAAGTAATGTAAATATAAAGGTCTGGTTTGAATTATAAACCAGAAGTATGAGAGACGTGCCAGATGAGAACTAGAAGACCACAGCTCCGGGCTTTGCTGCCAGAGGTAAGGGAGGGAGTACTTTTGACCACTGCCAGCATGGAAATGGAAGTATAAAATTATAATCCAATTATATAAATTATCATTTTATCTGATCTTCTCAGAAACATTTTGGTGTTTATTCCTATTTTTTTTTTTCTACTGAAAATATCGTTAGAACCCTTTTTAATTCCGTAGAGCTGAGTCCCAAAAGGTCCCAATGGAAACAGGGGCAGAAGTTACAGCTTTAGGATAGATGCCCAGAATGAATGGCTGGATCATCATTTTTCCCTCCTTAAGTACTCTATGCCACATATCCACGTAGTGAAAACTGCTATAGTTCCACTGAGATTAGGACTCAGAGACAGGAGAAATCATTCATTTGTCTGGTCCCCCATGAGTCAGATATAAAATAGATTCCTAAGAGGAGCTAGCAGTTGAATGAGAAATGAAAGGCAAAGAATTATGAACCACATTCTGATTTTTTTTTTTCCAAGTGTAACACAGTTAAAGTCAACATTGTTTTTGTTCAAGGAAAGGTTATAGAATTTGGCAGCAGTCATTTAAATCAAAGTCATCTGTAGTCTCTGCTGTGGAGTGGCACTATATCTGAGTACCCTGTTCCAAACTGTATCTACTGTTCATAGTGAAGTTCTGCTCTGCACTTTCAGCTATTGGGTCCCATGTATTTACATCCATATTTAAAAATTCCTTACTTCGTCTTTCAGCTTTGATGAACCTTCCAGAGAAGCTGCTGTAAAGAAGCAAACACTGCAGGCTGTAAAACAGAGGGTGGTGTGGTCTATAAGCACACAGGTAAACAGTGCATGGAAAGACATTTTAAAGGAGAGAATCCCAATGTTTATATGTAGCTCATCAGTGTTTATCTAGGTGCTTCTCCAGGCTGTTATTCATTTCATGGAAATGCTTAGAGGAAATTTAGGGCTCTTGGCTCGCTAAATATAATGAACAAATAACAAAAATCACAAGAGGCTTAGTCTTTCAGCACAACACTGTAAGTTACCCCATTCCTTCACTCAGTGACTACAACTGCCTTCTATATTTTATTTCTTTTTTAATTAAAACAGCCAGAAATCCCAAATTTGTATTTAATTTGGGAAGGATTTCACCTGGAACTAGCAAGGCGAAACCAGGTAAAGTAGGAATCCCTTTAGATTTATAGGGGAAAATGTTGGTTTTGCCTGCACTAACACAGTATTGTAGATATGTAACACAGGTGGAATGGCCTGAGTTACCTCCCTGAGGCACCATCTCTGTTGACTGTTGAAGGAGTTGGTTTAGGAAAAAACATTGGTAAAGCCCTGCATGTTCTCAAAACAAAAGAAGAGGATTTTTTCAGCTGACATTCAGCCAAGCAGAGTTTTCACACGAGTCTAGACCCTCATGAGAAGGAGAGCATTGAAGAAATGCACCAAATACCATCAAATGCACGATAACATCTCAAGTTGGTGAACCCACTACCTGCATAGCAAATTGCCAATTGCCAGCTGTTCAATGGTAGTGAAAGGCTGCCAAATAATCCCTGTATTGAAACGAAAGGTTCAAACCATCTCAGAGAACAAACAGACCCTCCAAACAAGCCCTGCTCACAGACAACTTGCAAACAAAACAGAGCCCGTGTCCTCCAGTGGATTAATTGTTACAAGTACCTGCCATGTTCTCATCACCATTTGGATTCTGCAGCCTTAAGGAAAACAAAGCTTTTGCTGCCTGCAAGGATGTCTGAGATGTGTTTGCTGGTGTAAGGAGTGAAGGATTATTCCAAGACATATTGGCTTGCACGTGTGTGACGGATCACAGATCCCTCTTAAAGTTAGCTGGGTAATAAATGTGCAATGTGCTTCTCAGTCTGACAAACCCAGATATGATATTAAATAATGGGATCCAATAAGAAATCAATGAACCTTTGTCTTCAAAAAATTGCATTTTCGATTTTATCATTACAAAAGAATGGCTGTGATTAGATACGGAAAGGCAATGCTATTGATTGTGCAGTCACTTACACCAGGCTAAAAGGCAGATGGTTAGAGTATTGTTTGATCTGCAATATTTTCATGTTAAAAATGTCTCTGGAACTATCCAGACAATGGAAGTAACACAGTGCTGCACCTTGCTTGGGATACCTGAGGCCCCAATTGATAGAGAGCCCTCAACTCTGCTGAAGTTGGTGCTTCCAGTGAAGAAAGCTCACTGAAGCAAAGGGAAACTGAATCAAGGAAAATCCTCTTCTTCCGTGTAAAGAAACAAATTCAACATGCCTGCTTGGATTGCAGATCTGGATGTTGACACATTTATTACATTGAGCACCAGCTACTCTGCTTATTTTCACTGCTTTTGGTCAAAACATGCCTTTATAAAGATTGCAAACCCTGATGACAAAGGCTGAACTTGTAACTGAATTTTACATGACTGTATTTCTAAAGTGAACTCTGACATCCCGTGGCCACAAGGAAAATGACCATTATTTATCTACCCTATTTAAAGAAATGCTTGCTGTCATAGTGCAAGTAGTGCTTGAACAAACATATATATATATATAATATTTTAAAATAAACAGTATGTTAACAGGAACTTAATGCTTGCTCTAGGGTAGGAATCTCAGAAACTTCCCAACCAGCATTTTTATTTATCATCATTTGTAGTACTCCATTTCTCTTATATCGTTTGTCCTATCAGAGAAAGTAAGAGGCTGAAATTCTGGGTTTACAGTGTTAATCTTTCAAGTTTTCTTCATAAAAGCAGAGTCAATAGCTCCATTTCTCCAATTAAAGCAAACTCTTTAATTATGGAATGCTTTGAGTTGCATGTTTGACCACCTCTCATTTTTAATTAACTGAATTCCTCTTAAGATACCGTGGATAATCATTGCCAGCACACTTACCATGGCTGAAATGGTAGGAAACACTGACATCCTGTGGGGAAAGAAAGCACTTTTCTCAATTGATATTCATGTCAAGCAGCGAAGACAGACTGCTTCAGTCAAGAATTCAGTACGACTACAGATTCCAGAGAGTACATAATTCCATATGTACATTAAGTTACCTATAAGCATCTCATATCATCCAATCATAGAACCATAGAATCAGAGAATCACAGAACGGTTTGGGATGGAAGGGACTTTAAAGATCATCCAGTTTCAACCCCCTGCCATGGGCAGGGACACCTTAGACTAAATGTGGAGTGTGTATATACATATAAAAATATACACATCTACGCATTTGCATACACTCACCTCTCCACACACACACAGAGGAAAAAAAGTCTTTCTAATATTTATTTCTTTGTAGTTGTTTTTTACAGTTTTTACTGCAATTTGTGGCTACATTTCTGTTAAATTTATGAAACACAGTGTATAGTTAACCTCTGTGATTCTCATCAGAACTAACTTCCAAATCCTCTAATACTCACTTTTTTGTTTTCTTTTTCTTTATCTTGCTGACATACCCTTTCCTCTCTGAAAGTATAGAAAAAAACAAAGCAGTGAGCAAAAGAGCAGAACTATACAACTGAAGGAACTGGTATATCGAATATATAGGGTACAAAAATGCATTTGGTATTAAAAAGCACTACTAAAAATGTGTTTTTCAGCCTGATCAATATTTATCTCAGCACCTTTTATTTCAGTCATAAATTATATGGTCTAGTACATGCAGCAATTCACTGACGGCAGAGCACACATGGTGTGTGATGGTGTGGAGCAGCAGTGGCATCTACCGGCCACAGTCATCTACTGACACATAAAATTGCTCATTAAATTCCCTCCAAGCTGTCTTAAATAACTTTCACCATTAGTAAATGCACGATGCTGAAAAAGATCTTCACCTTTCTACTCTTGGTGCCTGGAGAAGCCGTTTGTAGGCGTGTTCTGGTGATGCAGAGGATGGGACCATCTGAGCATACTTTATGTAGCACAGAATCATAGAAGGGTTTGGGTTGGAAGAGACCTTCAAGATCATCCAGTTCCAACTCCCCTGCCATGGCCAGAGACACCTTCCACTAGACCAGGTTGCTTGAAGCCCCATCCAGCTTGGCCTTGAACACTTCCAGGGATGAGGAACCCACAGCTCCTCTGGGAAACCCATGCCAGTGTCTCACCACTCTCATATATCTTATATATGTATTATATATATTTCAATAACAATGGAAATAAAGCCTATCACTAGTTTCAGCCAAGTAATTTGCCCCAGAGTTTACATGCTATGCATTGCATGGAAAAGAGGGATGTCCCCTTCAAAAGGGGTGGCAGAATGGCTTTTCTTAGGTCGGATCTGACACAAAAGAAGAGATGTATCCAAAAATACCAATACATGGGAACATCCAAACCTCTTTTGTCCTAGGAAAAAGTCATAGTGTCCAAGTCAGTCCTTCTGTTCTCTGAAGTTTGTTTCTTGAAATGGCAGGGGAAAAACATGAAGCTAAAATTTGTGTATCAGGTTATCTCTCGTAGCATGACCTTGGCAGGTGCAACAGTCAAACAGGCAAACCATGTGCTGTCAATGGCAAAAATACAAATTGTTTCAGGTTATGGGCCTAAATTTTAACCCTTTTTTCTTCTTTCTTCTTTTTTTGAGATGCTTCTATGGCTGATGCTCAGAATTTATTTTTTATTTTTTTATTTGTCACCCTAGTGTATCCTTCACTGAAGGATACAAAAAAGTTGGCAAAATGGAATTAATTATTGGATTTATCAATCACACCAAATACTGTTCTTCAGATAAGGTCAGTAGTCCATAACCCAATGCATTTCAGAAAATGCCTAAGAAATGTACTGCTGTTATGGGATTTTTTATTTTCTTGAGGCCTCCTCAAGACCTGGCCTGTGCCAGAGCTTGTAATACAGCTGTGTAGTGAGAGACTCAGGGAGATCGTGGGCCAAAATTGCCTCTTGTCTCCTTTATCTGGATTTTGGACGAATTATGGCAGGGAAGGGATGCTGCTCATTTCCCTATTGGCAGAATCTGAGGTGCAACTGGCCTGTGGAAAGTTAAGCAAATGTATCACAGAGAGCTTAAAAGGTTCTTCTTTTTAACCTTTGTTGGAAGTTGCCAGCAAAAACCAAATGAAATGTGGTAAAAAATGTCCCCAGAGTATTTTGCAGCTGTGGGAAAGCCAAGGGATATTTAAACCAGCAGCCTGTGAATGTTTGCTATGGGGCTCACAGTCTCCAAACTCTCAACATGTAACCTGGGATTAATAAAAAATTGATTTCTCAATATTAGGTGAGAAACTGAGAAAATGTGAAACATTTTCTTGGGTTTTTTATGGTGAGACATTTTAAAAGGTGCCCCTGTATGAAGACTATTCTTTGCAAAGTTTCTGGAAAGAAACTGGTTTCTACAGTTTGACTCAGTTCAGTTCAGCCAATATCTTACATATCTGTTTTCTGATGCGGGCTAAAATATTGATTTAATTATTTTGGCCTGAAAATAGCTGAGGTATTTTGTTTTCCTGTAAATATTTACATCGCAGATGTGAGATTCATCTCACATTTGGTGAGATGAATCTCACTTTGGGTTTTGGTCATTTAAGTCTTGATTCAGCCATGATCCATCTGATATTATCTTTAAGGTCCTTTTCATCCAAACTAGATGATCTTTAAGGTCCTTTTCTGTTATTGCTCAGAGTCTGAAAGACTGAGTCCCATGTCAATTAATAAAAGAGTTTGAATGGAAGGCATATTTTTTTGTTGTTTGCTAAATATTAAAGAAAATGAAATGACTGAGCAATAATGACAGTAACAATGACCAAAGGTACTCCCAGCCAACCTTCCTGTCTCCAACAGTGGCCAAAGGTAGGTAGCTACTCCTCACATAGAGAGGTTGGACTGGGTTGTTTCTAACACCCACACAGTACCACACCTTGTGTTATGAGTGTATCTAGGGTGGTGGATTATAAAAGGAGTATAAGGTAGGGGTTATATTGCCCCAGAATATTCTCCCAGGCACTAGTAGTCTGAGCTACAGGATGTGATTTCATGCATAAAACCAAACAAATCAAACCCCAAAGTATCCCCAAAACTCTAAAAAATTGAATTACTTCTTGCTTTGAATTGGCCAGTTGATATTAGACCTCACAGAAAAAATACAGCCAACAACCCCCCAAAATTGGCATTTGTTCGCTTACGGTAGAATTGGGTAAATCTTAAAAAAACATTCCTGGCAAACTTGCATTCAGATTTCAAACAGGTGCTCTGTGGTTTTCATTGCTTTTTGCACTGCTGCTCATGCGAAGAAATAATTGGAAGATATTATGGGCAGCAGCTGCACTCTCATGCAAACAAGGGTATTTGCTCATGAACCCAGGTATTCATCATCACTGCATGGGGAGCATTCTCCCTCACCCATCAAAGCATTTCTGCATGAGTTTACTTTGCATAAAAGGGATAATTCCTGTTTTAAAGCAAAGCAAGAATATACTTTCCTGAATAATGTTGCTTGTGCAACATATCACTTCATACCAGAAATATTCTTCATCTATTCCCGTGACCTTTTTGGGCCAGTCACCCATGGAAAAGGAGAAGAGAGATGAGCCACGGCTTGTGGGAACAGCTTGTGAATCAACAGAGCTGCTAATTATACGTCCTCTGCTAATTCAAAGAAAAAAGAGGAGTGACATCATAAAGCAGAAATCCCCCGAAGTCAGAAAATCCCCTTCTGCTTTCCTGCATGGGCAACACACTGACCTCTGGTGTGATTTATATTTTTCCAATATTAGATGCCTAAAGGAGGAGGATGGTGTACCCCTTAAATTAATAGGAAAAAGGTAAATATGCTGTGTGCATACTTTGCTGGAGGAAAACTGATTTTTTTTTTTCTTTTTTTTTTTTTTTTAACAATCCATGGTACTGCATGAGATATTGAAGGACTACCGACTGTCAAAGTCTATTTGGTGTAACTTTCACTGTAATCAAGGGAAGGAAATAAATACCCCAAAGGATAATCTATTGTAGGGGATTATTTAAGGTGTTCAAGATTTTCAGGACATATTTCCCATTGGAACTACTCAGATGTGACCTCTAGAGTAGAGTCTAACAGGAACATAGGCTGTTGACATACATGACTTAACTTTGGGCTCAGCTGCTTTGGGCTTATGTCACAGTTACAGACTCATGCCCAAGTGCCATCTGAGAAGCCACAGTCCCTGGTGGCATCCACAGAAACATGACTAGTGTGATAACCAACCTTTGAGAGACCAGGCACACAGCAGTTGGGGGGTTCGCTCCCCCCTTTCCCATCCCCTTCTCAGGGCCACGTGGTCTCCAGATGTCCTGGCAAAGAGGCACACACATACCATGGGGCAGGAAAGCAGAGAAAGGAAGTTTATTCACCTGGCCAGGGTTTTTAGAGGGCTTCACAGCCTATAGGATTCAAGGGGAAGGGTTAACAACAGACCAATCAGAGGGGGTTTCACATAGCTTGGCCAAGGCTTGCATACTATTTAGGAAGGTAAGGGGTTTTCTCCCATGGGGTCTGGGGAAGGAGAAAGGTGATTCAGGGGAAAAAGCAAACTCCATTTTACAATACAATATAAAAGCCTCAGGTTTAAAAGGCACTTTGGTTGGTTTCTTCTTCTTCACAGGCTTACTGTTACACAGGCAAAACACCCTGGAGTATTTCACCTGGTCCTTGTGTAGGCCACTGAATCAAATTCTTAAGACACCTGTGTTCATAGTCTGTGTGTGGATGTGTACTGGCTTTCTGGGTATCCAATGTCCATTATAGCTGATGAAGATTTGGTTCATACCATTGAAAGAGTCCAGGGAATTACTCAGTTTACCCCACTGTGGGTACTTCTGTATGCAGGAACATTTAATGTGTGGAGCCCGAGACCTCGAGCTATTGAAACTAAAACATATTACCCTATGGCATTCAAAAGTTCAGCATGGCAGATTCCAGAGGCTCTTTGCATGCAGGAACCCTCCTGGAGCAGGAGCTGGAGGCAGCACACTCTTGGACATGCTCCACATGGGATCCTGAACATTCAGGCACAGCACTTGTGTTGGTTTAACCCCAGCTGGAGACTAAGTACCACAGAGCTGTTCACTCACTCCCCACAAGAGGGATGGAGAGGAGAATTGGAAAAAAAACCCCCAAAGGTAAAGCTGGGATAAGAATAGTTTAATAGTTGAAATAAAAGAAATTAAATACTAATAAAATGATAAGAACAACATTAACAAGGACAGTAATGAAAAAAAGACACAACAAAAAGACAGTGGGAAATAAACCCAAGAAAGACAAGTGTTACACAATATCTTTGCTCACCCCTGACCGATGCCCAGCCCATCCTGAGCAACAGTTGGCCCATCCTGGCCCCTTTGCCCCAGTTGGCACACTGGGCATGATATTCTATGATATGGAATATCTCTTTGGCCAGCTGGGATCAGCTGGCCCAGCCATGTTCCTGCCTGGCTTCTTGTGCACTTCCTCACTGTCAGAGCCTGGGAAACTGAAAAGTTCTTGATTTAGAATAAACACTACAACTAGAACATCAGCGCATTACTAACATCATTCTCGTACTAAATCCAAAACACAGCACTGTACCATCTACTAGGAAAAAAAAAATATCCCAGGGAAAGTCAGGACAGCATTTCAACCAGGTGCCTAAAGTTAGGCAGAGCTAATGTTCCCATAAGACACAATAATTGCTACTTTGAGGAACATTGTTCTTTGATTATCAACTTTGGGATTTTTATAGTTCACTTTGAGGGAAAAAGCTTCAAAGAACTCACAAGCATCAGTCAGCATCTCTGCTTCTGCAAAATTTTAAGAAGAAAAACTTTTTCCAGCAACTCTTCCTTAAATACATTGGTTGCCCCATTGCAGAAAGAAATAAATATACCCCGTGTAAAGAAGACAGAATCTGTGTTTATGTTGAAAAAAAGACACTGATGTACTACTGTTTTATTGTTCTTTACTTGACCTTTTCTCTGCCAGTTGATTATGCACAGTCTTAAACTCCTCCAACAATGCCTTTGGAATAGCTGGATGTTGTTAGTGTAATAAACTTCAGTCATAATTAAAATACTTTCACACTGTGAATTCTTTAGGCAATGAATTAAAAAAAAAACCCTCTGAGCATGGAAGAAAAATCCTAAAGGCAGGGAGCGTTGTGTTTCTGTGTCTGTGTGTGGTTTGGTTTGGGGGGTTCGTGGGATTTGTTTGTTAGTTTGTTTTTACTATTGCTGTTTCTTACTGAAAAATACAGTTCAGGGACAGCTGAAACTCAATTTATATCAGATTTTTTGCATAATTTCTACCACAAAAATTGTTGACCTTGTTGAAAAGATCTGTTGTGGTGCTGAAACAATTTTTGATATATAGATTTGACTTCTTTTGTAGAGAAAAGCAGTCTCCAGCCTTTCCTATTGCCACCCTGCCGTCCCACAACATATCCTACACCCTAAATGCCTCCCTATTTAACAGTTCACTGTATTCTGGAATTAAGAGCCCAGGGTTATAGATTTTCTCCTCAGTTAGGAAGGGAGAAGCTCTTCTTCCCTTAGGATAGATCTGACTGGCTTTGTGACATCTAGAGCTGTGGTAATTTAAACTTTGGTTTCCACTTCTTGTCTTGTATAAAACAATCTTTTCAAGTACACTCCCTGTCTCTAAATAACCCCTGTGATTTTCATCTACTGCTGCAGTGCAGATCATTGCAGGATTCCCATGATAGTGCTGACTTTGGCAGATATAAATGTTGAATTGAATGGTTATATTTTAATTTGGGAAGTCAGTTTATGAGATGAGTGGTGCCTGGAGTCTTTGATATGACCAGTTCCTTAAGACATGACAGATTTCATTATGAGGAATATCCCAGAAGAAGGACTGGAAATAATCTGAGGTATTGCCAGCTTCAAAGCAGCATCAACAGCAACCATCCCGTTCTTTATAGAGAATTTTTAACATGATCTTAAAAGCCCCCTGTGAAGGAGATTTCATAACAACTGACAACAATCTATTGCGATTAATTTCTTGTCAGAAAAGTTTTCCTAATATGTCATTTAGATCTTCCTTGTTTCTTCTCCTATTCCTAGTGATCATGGAGCACCAATTATTCCTTTTGTCTGTGAACTATTTTTAGCTGTATTTTGAAGCAAAACTTATTCCACAAAAATATCTTTATCTTGCATTTCTTCCCAGTTAGGATCAAAGTTTCAGAATTTCTCCTGACTTGGATTTTCCAAAATACTCTTCCACTCTGGGTAGCACTTTTGGAGAGAATAATCCATTCAGAAAGATGAATAATTAGCCCACAGTTAATGAGAGCAGACAAAAATTTTCATTTGAACTTAAGTAATGTTCTGTATACTGGAGTATAGAATTACTTTCAGTTGCATTAAATGGAGTGGTATTACTTATTTAATACATATTTTATGGGTTTGTATTTAAATTATTATATATTTTATATTATGTTATAATTTATGTGTGCTGTATACAATATTATATATAAAAATATATTACAGATAAGAATTAATGAAAATTAATAATTTGTTTTTAAACGTTCTGATGGTAATAGAATAAAAGCATCACTTTTAAAGAAAAGTCATGATGAGAAGATCGACTGTAATTCAGAGAATGGAACGTTTAGAAGCTCATTTGTATCTTCAAAATAGCAAATCTCGATATTTTACTTGCATCTTTCCAGAGCAATGAGGCACTCCTTCCAGTAGATGGTGATAGAGAACTTCCCTCCAAAAAGAGGCAACCGGCTGCTGTGGGTTTCCCGTCCCTTGTTTTTGTGGAATCTGATTCCCAAATCAGCATCAAAATAAATAGAACATTTGTAGGGTGGTCTCATAATGGGAATGTCACTTGTGAACTATTTTATGTTTCCTCTGTGATTCTGGGGGTTTTTTTCCCTAGAAAGACATTTTTTGCAACGTAATCTGGAAGGCAATATGATGCTATCTTTGCCATTATGATGAACAAGTTTTGTCCTAGGTCCTCAAATTTGGCTATGGAAATCATTTCAGCCTCCTCTCCACCTTTTCCTCTGAGCTGGATGGATGCTGAAGGTCAGCAGTTTCTCCATTTCATTTCAGTTTGAATTCAGAGTGTTACAGAAATTTGCCTTTGCTCTTAATCCTGGTCTTCATGTAGCATTCTTTTAATAACAGAAATAAACATTTAAACGTTTCGAATATGCAAGAATGAGGCAATTAGATTCAGTTATGTAGAATTCCACAGCCATCTCAATAAACCAGGAGTGCTTTGTAGGGAAAAATGTGAATTATGAAAAGATATTTACACATGGGATGAAAGTGTGTTTTGATATTTCAGCCCTGTCAACAAATCTCCTTAGAAGTCACAGGGGGGAAAAGAAATCAAAAGAGTTTATAAGCTTCAGAGGAACCATTAAGTTTTTCATGAGCTTAAATTTTGATCAATGCATCCAAGACCATCTCTCAGACACTTGACTAGATATCTTGGATACTGTCTGCCTGAAGTAATGTGGCTATAGGTGACATGCAAGTCCCAGTGACATACTCTGATGTACAAAGCATTGATAAGAATGGTGGTGAAACATGAGATGAGCCTGAAAAATCTGGTGAATCCATCTCACTCATGTCTTAAAGTGGAATAAGAACAAGACAGAACTCATTGCAGTGAGGTAACATGTCCTGACCAAAGTGTCAATGTTGTCCTTCTGGTGTTGTGCTCACATGGAAATGATTATGTCTTTGTCCCTTTTGTTATTGTACATAGAGTTGGGAAGGTATTTGATTCTCATAAACCTTCCAAGGTCTGTTTCTGAACTTGTATAATCTCATCACTGTGAAAGAAGGATGTAAATTACTGTTGTTCACTGTAATAGAATGACTCGAGGAACATGATATGTTTTTATCTTGCCTTTCTGAAAATATAAACAGAAAAACAAGTGAAAACTATTTCATATTTGTGTAACTTTTCCTTGGAAACTGAGATTGTTTTACTTCCCCTGAAGGAACTTCAGTAATCATACCCCAAATCACTGTGATTTGGAAAAGATTATGGGAATGCTTCAAAACAATGATAAGATCAAAATAAAATGTCTTAGTTTACCAGCCAAGCAGAAAAGTTTTGCTTAAGGTCAATCTAACACTAATCTCACTGTGCCTGTGCTAACCTTTTAGGATTATGGGAACTGTTTTCATTGCCCTGGCCTTCACTTCTGTATTGTTGCGTTGACTCAGAAAATGATATCTTCTAGGTGCTGCTATATTTGTGTGCCTGAGGGCAATTGCAGAGCATGAAAGAAGAAAACATGTTTAATGGGGAAATATTGAGCATTTATACTCCTTGTATATATTTTGTTAATTTTTTTAAAAATAGTTTATTAGTCTTACTTGCATCCAGTAGTTTGACATGAGGTTCTAATTCATGGGATCTGTAAGGGTGTGGATATACCTACCGTGCCTCCAAAGCAGGCAGAGAGCTGCCAGGAGATGATTTAGCATCATTTTGAATTGAGCACTAAATGCCAGGCTAAACCAACTGGAAAACTTCCATGAGCAAAACCTGCAGAAAACAATCTGTTTTGCATACCTGAGCAGACTTGCACACCTGAGCAGATTTACTTACCTAAGCAGAATTCCACCCTGAATTAGTTCTAAGAAAACCCCAGCCCAAATACCAAGTCTGCTCAGGGACAAGCACCTTGCAAGCTGCCCAAATGATAGGAGAACGCTACTGGAGGTGAAAAATGTGATGCTCAGAACAGCTTCATTCTCCTTCAAATTACCATAGGAACATTAATTTGATTGTGTACTTCCTACAGCACTGCTAATTAGTTATCTCATATTAATTATAGCAATTACATACACACCTATCTATAGGACTATTAGGCAGTTCATAGAAAAAAAAAAACCATGAAACAAGATGCTCTTGATGCAGTGCAGCTAATCAGCTAACAGCTGCTGTTGGTCCCAGAGTTGCTAGTTAACACTTGAAATACTGTACAAAGGGATACTTTCAAAATTCCAGCTAATAAAAACCTTTTCAAGTCATTGCTAAACAAATGTGTTCAGTCTGTGTATTTCTCTTCATCTGCTGACATAACCAGGGATCAGAATTAAATACTAACATGACTAAGCAGCAGTGCAAGAATCATCAAAGGGTTGTTTTTGTGAGGACGTATTACCAGGGAACAAACAGAATTTGTTTTAGCAGTGGAAAAGTAATCTTTGCAAATATAGGTTAATAAATCTTCTTTTAAAACAATAAAATGTGTTTATCTGCAGTCTAGGAGTAGTTTTACCCTGAGAATGATTTCTGACTTTGCCATGATTTTATACACTGGGAAAGGACTCATCCTGCCAGATGAACCATCATAGGAAGCATCCAGAAAGGGATTTTCACCAATGAGCTGTAGAGCAGCACACCCTGCTAATGTGCGTCCCCAGGCTGACCTCCAGAGTGTGATGTTCCTCCTCTTCAGTCATGAAATGCATTTCTTTGTTTTACATGAGAATCTACAAAAAAACAACCAACCAAACAAAACAAAACAAAACAAAAAAACAAAAAACCCCCAAAAAAACCAAAACCAAAAACAAACAAACAAACAAACAAAAAACAACAAAAAAAACCCCAGCCAAACAAAAAAAGACACAAAACCCCAGACTTTATTTAACTCACATCCCTGTTCTAGGTGGCCCAAAATCACAGCTCTGGTTCCTGTTCCATCATGTGTTTACCAGGATGGCCTGGTGCAAGAATAACGTGTTCTACTTCTGTGAAATTTATGCTCTTCAGCTCCCACTGCCTGTGGTGCTTGCAGGTACAAGGCACTCAATGACAGATTCATTGGTTTCAAGACCAGAAAAAAGCATTAAATCATTTGCTTCAACTTCCTCAGAATTTCAGGCCTGCAGGTTCTCCCTGCAGGTCTTACACTGGCCCCGGCAGGACAGATCTCTCACTGAGGCATTAGTACAGCACTGGAAGCCGTGGGGATCTCATACCCATTTTTCTCTTCTCACCTCCACTGCCACAAAATGTTAAGCACCAACTTTTCACGGTTTGGTTCTGGTTCTGTCCCCTCCACTGTGTTGCAGCCTCCCATCACACCCCATCTTTCCTTCCTGTGATGGATGTGGATCAGAGCCATTTCATCTCTGTATCTTTACAGCACTGAGTCCCTCCTGGAAGGATTTTCCTGCAAACTTTTTAATTTTTGTGGCTCTTTTTCTTTCTTACAAAGTAATTAAAGTGTTTGTGTAAACAAATTGAATCCCCCACTTTGCTTTCTATGCAAATCAGAGCTGTGCCATGATGGAAATCTTATTTATACTTATCACTAAATTGATCACACAGCTTCCAGCCTGGAAGCTGCACTGCCATCCCCCTCTCAATCAGTTACTGCATTGCCTCTACTGCAAACCTTTATTTTGTGCATTCTCCTGACAGATCTGACAAGAATTATGTATATAAAAGAAGCAAGTCCTGTTTGAAGATAAAAAAGAAGAAAAAACCACCAAAAAATTATTTAATAAAATGTGAAATTGTTTGGTTACACTGAAGTCCAAGGAGCAAATAAATATCCTGGTTGCGTTTTACTGACTGCCAAGGAAATTTGGCCATCACATCTTTAGCTGCATCAGAATTCTGCACTTATGTGGGTCTGAATATGCAATATGTCTATTTTATACTTGAAGAAATTATAAAGATTATTCATATTTGATATCCAGGTCCACAGCTCTATCACCTCCCCCTGAGATTTGGAAAATATTACAACTTTTTAACTGAATATCAGAGAAATTTGTCCTTCTGACTGCATTTGTTCTTTGTTGTAACTTAAACCATTCTAGTTGATCTTCTGAGAAGCAGGTAAATACCAAATATCAAAATTAGATCAAATTATAATTTGATTGTTAATAATTTTACAAGCAACCCATGAGCTGATATCTGCTTTTCAAAAAATGCTCAGAGAATATATCCTAGGAACAAATTTACTAAATAGTTCAAGTTGGCAACAGTCAAGTTGCACACTTTGCTCTAATTACTTCTGAACGCCTGGTCATCAGCATTATCAGTCTTAAAAATAACCCAAAAGTCCTTTAGTAAAAGAAAAGTCTTTTACTTGTACTGGATTTGAAAGCAAAGAGCACTGATTTTAAGGGAAATAAGAGTGAAGAATGGGGAGATTTCAACAAGAATGTATAGGACAAGCAAAGTTTCCTGCTCTTTGAAAGCATCTGTTTCTCCCCTGTGCATAGGAAGAAGATCAGAGTTATTTCAGTCCCATTATAGTTCCATGCCTCAGTTACAGGCTGAAATATGTAGATGGGATGAAATCTGAATTAAAAAATCCATAAGGTTGTTTATGCCCCATAAATTTCTCTCGCGCCCTTTCAAAGCCAGTCCTCATTTAGGAAACTTAATGTTTAAGTGAAATATTCTGGACTCATAATTCTTATCTTAAGTAAAATCAATTGCCAGCAAAGTCCAGCAGAGCTGGTGAAGGGTCTGAAGCACAAGTCTGATGGGGAGTGGCTGAGGGAGTTGGGATGGGGCTCAGTCTGGAGAAAAGGAGCCTCAAGGGGGACCTTCTCACTCTCTACAACTCCCTGAAAAGAGGCTGTAGTGAACTGAGGGTTGGTCTGTTCTCCCAAGCGACAGGACAAGAGGAAACAGCCTCAAGTTGCACCAGGAGGGGTTTAGATTGGACATTATGAAAAGTGCCTTCACTGCAAGAGTTGTCAAGCATTGCCCAGGGCAGTGGTGGAGTCACCATCCCTGGAGGGATTTAAAAGTAGAAGTGGCCCTTGGGGACATGGTTTAGTGGTGGGCTTGGTAGTGCTGGGTTAACAGTTGGACTTGATGAATTTAGAGGTGTTTTCCAACCTAAATGATTCTATGATTCTATGACTGTAATAACAGCCTTAAGCAGGAAATTTTTCAGAAATGCCAGCAGGGGTATATGAGCCTTTTAATTGCTCATCGCAGGGAATGACTAATGCAGCCGAATGAATGCAGGTGTAAAGTAGGCTGTGGACTGGGGGATGAATTTATGAGGCTGAATTGAAGAAAGGGAGAATTTCATGTCATTCTCTGTAGGTAAAGATCAAAAGCAAACTTGTACCATAAGGAGATTAAAAGTATTAGAAAAAAAACCTTAAAAGAAAATGGTTTTCCAATGACTTTTTGTAAGTTTATTAGTTGTAGCATACCCCTGTCATATTAGATGCCCAAATTCGGCTTCACTGACCCTGCCTCAGCTGCCTCTGGTAAAGGGAGGATAGTGTATACAAGGGTTAACATCATCAGTGATAAGGGTAAAACTGCAAACAACTGTAATATTTCTGGGTAAATAGACAACAAGGTCAAATGGTTTAATATTCCGTATTTTTTCTCACTGAACTGGTATTTCAACTGCACTAATATCCAGCGTTGTGTAAGGATAGTGACAAAATCATGTTTGTAGGAAGAACTATTGCCTCCTACTACCTCCACTGATATATTTGGGAAAAACAGATGGTCCCTTAAACATACAAGATCTGAAGAATGATGTCTCATTTTATCCTCTATGGGCATATTAGCTGGATAAACTGTAAGACAAGTTTATGACCTATATCCCTACAGGATATAAGCTTCTCCCTGTAAGATTTGCACCATAAAGCTTCTGCAAAGAGATCAACTATGAATTTTACCCAGAGATATAAAAATGTGGGTGGTGGAGTGGTATGAAAACTCCAGTTCATTTCAGTGTATTTCATTACATAAATATTGCTCTTAAACAGCAAAGTTTAGGTGAAGGTCTCCTCTGAATGCATTAAAAAAACACTCCAAGAATTAATATCCCACCCAACATATTCACAATGTTTAGCTGGTGGTAAATATCTGCATGTGAGTTAGTTCAAACAAACTTGAAGACTTTCAGTAAAATTTTGATGAATCCAGAGCATCAAAATCTTAAAAATCCAGGATTCTTTGATGGTGATGAATTTAAGTAGATTTATTAGACATTGAAATAGTTCTTACCAAAAACAAGAAAGAAGTTGCAAAACCTTTTTCAAAGAGCAGCTAATCTTCTAATACTCAGCCCTTTTCTGTGAAGAGAGTAGTTATGACTTTCCTACCTTAGGATAGAATTTCTCACCTTCCTATAAAAGATACAAATGAAACAGGAAAGAAGTGGGCGGGAATGAATTTATAGTTTATATTCTCTTCTTCCGACTGCCAGTGATTTTCTTTATGTTTCCAGGCAATTCTCTTAACCACAAAAGCCTTTTTTTTTCCTGAGAACTGAATAACCAATATACTTTGCAGCAGTGTCTGAAGCATCTGGACCCAAGTGAATGCATTGTCTTTATTCCAGAATTCCCCAGGAACACCTGACCACAACCTCTCATTCTGGCACCCTCCTTTAACAACCTCCCTTCTCAGTCAATGAGAAACTTTTGAATGAGTAAACTGACATTATGACATTTGCCAAATTTCAATTTTGTTCAGTCAATTAGCAGTAGCTTCAATCTCGTATTTCAATTGATTAGGCTAAAATTACCATAGTGAATTTCCATCCTGGAGGGTATAAAAGCCCTCAGACACTGGGTGTACGTGTACCTCGTGCACCTCTCCAGACTGAGCTGCTATAGCTAATACACTAATGAAAAGGTTGTGTGAGGCAAACTGAATATGGAAAAAAAAATTGAAGACAGAAAAGTTAAATAGGTTGCTTTAAACCTCTTAATAGAAATGGGTTGGGATGGGTTTTTTTTCTCCCTCTAATAGTAGCAAATGCCTTTCTGTAAGTGCTTCTTGCAGATATTAAATGTAACAAATACAACAGGGAGTGCTTTTGAAATAGCAGATGAATTGAAACTGTGGGAAGAAAAAGGAATAGGAATGGGTTGGGGGATAAGATACTTCAGACTTAATATATTGCAGAAAGAGAGATAATTCTATGGGCTAAAAAAATCAATCTGAAGACTATCTTTCTGCTTCGTGGAACGAAGGACTCCATTCTCAAAACAAATAAGAATGCATTTTCTCTCATTTTACATATGCTATTTTACTTTTTCAGTGAAAAACAAACCCCACTTTTATAAAAAGCAGGACTGTTAACCATGCAAAGGGAATATTTTCTGCTGTGGACCCCCTGATTTAAGAGAAAAATGAGTACCCCAGGACCAAAGCCACTTGGCAGAAAACATTCCCAAAGCTTTGTTCTGATTTGGGCAGTATGGGAATTTTCCATTCATCATGGAAACTTCCTAGCAAGATTCTGTCTCCTCCCAACCCAACCAGAAGAAGACAAGGATGGTTAGAAACCTTTCAAATTTCCATTATGGGATATGAAGACAGGCAGAATTTCATCTGCCTTTGAAAGTTGATGAGACTTTAAAATTCAGACTGTGTCTCTTCTGCTTTCAAAGGTATCCTTCATTCTAAAGAATAAATAAGAGCATGTTTCCATGTAAGAATAGAAGAGTATTGATGTTGCACCATTGATGGTCCGATGCAGATCCTCAGATAAAACATTTTAAAATGGGTTCATGTGATGAGCTCAGGCAGCTGACCTATGTGTGTCTGGAGCCATCTTCATGTTGTGAATAAAGGGCAAGTCTTGTCTTCTGCCCTTAGGAAGTCATTAAATCAGGCAGGGGGAAACATTAAATTTTGACAGGGCTTCGTTTACCCACTTGCCAGCACAATGGTGATCCCCACAGCCAACCTGTCTGCCACATGGTTGTTTACTTTTATCTTTTGCGGGAATTCCTGACAAATAACTGAAAAAGGATTTTGTATTTTTAAGTCAAAATGTAGCACTTGCTTTGTGGTTTACAGATCCTAAAAAGGACCTAGATATAGCCATGAAAATGTTTCTGGTTAAGTTTGGACAAAATTTTTTTCTTCTACTCTTTTTTTAAGGTTTGCTTTATTCTCCAAAAAGACTGTCTCAAAGACCAAGGCAGTAAATATCTGATGTATGTATTTCTTTTTTGGAAATTATTTGATTCAGTTTTACAAACTTGTGGAGGAAAAAAATTCTAAACTGAGACCTTAATATGATTAGACAATCACATGGCTACAATGAAAAATATCATATCTGATACTGTCTTGAAGAAAAGCTCATCCTCAGTCCAACACACCCTTTGACAGTGCACATCCAGGCTTTCAACTTACCTATAATGGAGTAATTTCCATGAAGTTAATGGAAGTTCTTCTAATTTCCACTCATAAAAAAACCTGGAAATGCTTCTTATTGTTATCTTCTTAGGTCACAGGGATAATTTTCTTTCTAGAGCTTATTTTTCCTGTGGTTCAAATGATTTCACATGCCCTATCTTGCCTGTCCTGGAAATGTATCCCTAGCCCCTACAGTCCCTTTCAGCGCGTAGGGGAGCTATGTGCCTAAAGTTCATCTGGTAATATTCACATTATTTTCCATAGTGTTTCTGTCACATTGCTAAAATCTGCTTTGAATACCATTGATTAAGGCTTATATTTGGAGGTGTTTTTCAATTATGCCTATCCTTTATAAAAATGCTGCTGTATTTCATTCTGTGGTTCCTGCACAGGGCCTTTGTGCTGCAGACTGTGGCAGTGGAGTTTGCAATCTATTCAGCTCCTGGATGAAAGCAGCATGCACAGCTTGTTTACTCAGGACGTGGCTCTTTAGGTGACATTCTGAGTACAACAAAGTCAAATTGGACTTTTTCCGTTTGTTTTAGCTGAGATGGTTTTATTTATTCATAATAAAGTATGGCTTGGGCAGAGGAGAAAAAATAAACGATATGTTTAAGAAAACAAAAGTTGCAAAATTTCAGGGAGCACCAAAGGTAATGACACTTCAGATAGTTAATTTGTTTATTTCACATCATGTGGTGCCACTAAAACTATGTGATCCTTTCTAAGAAACTTGGATTAGAGCTCCCCTCTCCTCGTCTCTCTTTTCAGAGTCTTCGTTACATTAAGAACATACAAACAAACAACACAAGGTTTCTCTATGTTTAAAAAAAGCTCAGAATTTGACTTGGAAAGGGAAAAAAATTATTGTGGGCAAACTGTGTTCTCCTCCACCACTTACTGGGCCAACTACTCTCTTGCGTCTTGGGAAGGATGATACCTGCTGGATGCTGAACAGTGTGAAGAGGAGATATGCTAGGTTTGATATTTCCTCCTGAAAGAATAACTAAAGGCTCCGGATGGAAATAGAGAGGCAGAACCTGTCACCCTCGTCTTTGTTTTGAGATTGCCTCAGAGAAGAAACAGGGAAGGACTATCATATTATACAGTGCAATTGTGATTAATAAGAAAAGATTTCTTCCCAGTTCTTCTGTTTCAAGCTGGAATTATTATATGAATTTCCCTATTTCTCAATGAAAGACAGCAGCTTGTGTGCAAGTACCCACAACATTAAGCTGTGAGGCATCAGCCATAGTTCTTGCTTCATATTCTCAGTTGAGCACCTTGGTTTCCGTTCTGCCTTCCAAATTGTCCCTGCTTCTCCAGCACAGTCAGCCTTGCAGCTTGGTTTCCATAGCCCAGTATCAGTGAGCAGTTGGCATTGGTGCAGACAGTTCTGCATTGGATCTTTCCAGCATCTGTAAAGACACACATCTGAGATCCAAGATTATGGCATTGTTGCAGTAATTCAAAGCTGTTCTGGGTTCTACACAGCAAAAACTTTCTTCAGCCTCTGTCAGACCATGTGGGTAGCCTGTAGTGTTCACCTAGAAACTTGGATGCAGTATTTTATTCCATAAAAAGACAGGTAAAAATAATTAATTACAGGGAGAAAGGAGGGTGGTGTTTTTGGTCACTGAAGCTGCGTTGTTATTTTTGCCAAAGTGCTCTGTAGGTCATTCAGAGAAGCCCTCAGCGTGGATTGGATTCCCAGTGAGATGTGCACTTCCACTTCCAGCAACATACTATGACCTTCATTTGAAAGCCAAAAAATTTTTGTTCGTTGTACTTCAGGAATACCTTCCTGCAGTGTTATAGCAGTATCTCTAGGTAGATTTTCCAAGAACACCCAGAGGTCTGAGTCAACTCTCATTGGTCTGACTGTTGCTAATTACATCAATGGGAAGAGCTTTAGATCAGAACTCTAAATTTTTGGAAGGATAAGACATGGTTCATTTTGGTAAATGGGATATATTCCTCTGCCCTCGACCATGAATATGTTTTTTCAGCATGTTTGTGGCCATGTGGCAAAAGGCTTAGTAGGGAAACATTGTCTTTTTCCAGTATTTGTACAGAATCCTGCAAGTATTTTCCCAATTAGAACTACTAACAAGTTGCTGTGTTGTAAATACTTCTTAATAATATAAAATAATCAAGGTGCTAAAGACGTATATTTTCTCTTAATAAGATATATTTCACATATTGATTCCCTTCTGTGAACTTTTAATATTTTTGGAGAAGATTTTCTCTGTTTTGATAGCTGACTTGCTTTCCCATGGCAGGTTTGTGCTTTGTCCTCAGATATTCTATGTAGCAGATGTAAAAATAAGGACAATGTCTGACACATGAGCTCTTTAAAGTTTGCAGTCCTTATGTCTGTGACTAAAAAAAAGTAGGTCAGTCAGAGTTTGGAATTGTATTTTTACCGCCCTGGTTCTCGTTGCCTCATCAGGGTCAAGTTTTAAAATAGGTTCAGCAATGGCATGACTGTCCATGATTGGACGACTGAAAAACATCATTCACAAGCTTTTGTGCTTGTTGAGTTTCACAAAAAGAAACCAAGGTTTCCTTTCAAGATGTATTTTTCTTTAACCTTTCTAAAATTGAAATGGGGAAATGATAATGTCCCCTAGGAACCTGCTAATAGGATACAATACAATATTGTTAGATTATATTTTTATTGAGAAAGAGTACCTTTGATGAGACAAGAACTGACACTTTCTTGTTGTTATTTCCATCTAATCTTCATCCTTCTAGGAGCTCTCTTGAAGCAGAGTCTCCCATAGCCTCCTGTTGTTTCTTACCACAAACCTCCAGGTGCTGGAAGAGATTAAGAACATACACTGAGAGAATTTTATTATTTGTCATAAAATCTGATGTATCAATTAAGGCGCATGCATACTTTTAATTTTTAATCATAGACTTGCTATTCTTATCATTCTTTAAAGGCTTTAGTGATAATGAGATTTAACCAAGTGAGTCTAGAAAACATCAGGTTTTGCTTATTTGATTATTTTGGGGTGTCATCTACCTTGTGTTTTGACTGGAGCTCCAAGCCCTTCTTAAGATTTGACCCTGTAAAAAAAATTTCCCAGTCTATTAAAATGTTGCCAGCAAACAAGTGGATAAATACTTTTTCTTTCCCATCTGCAGATATGAGGGGATATAGATCTAACTTCTTTGTCTGATGTTGGCAAATTCAAGGAGAGTGGTAAAGCCCTAAAGCATGAATTTTGACTTCATTATATGGGAGGACAGAGGGAATCCTGTCTGCCATGGTGGTACCTATACTGAGATGGCAGTGAAGGTCAGAGAGCTGTTTCTGCAGAGCTTCCTGAACTGTTCTTGGCTGTGTTGGCAATGGGGTATTCTTCACCTTGCAGAATGCCTTGCCTTAACCTTCGCCAAGCTGGGGACTTTCTGTTTCATTTGTGACCCGACTCTGCCACCTTCACCTGTGCACCCTGGAGTTGCTGTGACATTTTTACAGTTGCAGATGTCACGCTGTTGTTCATGTGCGCTGTTCTCATAGGTTGTTCTCACAACCTTGCACTTGCAAATCCTGACACAGTATTGATTTGGTCAAGTTTTTTGTAAGAAATTGCCACTTATGTGAGAATAACTCTTTCTTGCCCTTTTTTTCAGTGTGTAACTTTATAACAGAGGAAAAAAGACTTAATTACTTTAATAAGTAATAACCATTTTAATAGCCAAGAATTATTATCTAAAAATGTGTATTCATGCACAAAGTTTATCAGTGTTAATCAGTGCGCAATATGTAATCAAAGCTTGCTCCAGGGAATGTTAGTAGGACCACAAGCAGGAACCATCAACTAGGAGATTGCTTTTCTTCCTGGCTGGCCATCTAGGAGAGTTTTCACTATTCCATTCTCTTGCTCTCTCATTCTCTTTATCCCCTAAAATTAGCTTCACAATTTCAGTCAGTGTATGCCATCAGCTAGAGATCCCATGAATAAAACTTTGCGCATGGAGGCTCCCCTTATCCTTCTTTGTGCAAGGCTCTCAGCATTCTCGTAGATTCAAGCCAAGACCAAATCCAAACAAGAATCTGTGAAACAAGGATACGGAAAACCATCCAGTTCTGCCCCAAGCCTGGCCTGGAGATTGCATTTAAACACACTGAAGAGTGAGCCAGGGGAAATCCTTCTGTGATTTTGATGCATCTGATCCTTGTTTGAGACCAGGACAAAGCCACAATCAAATTCAATGTTAACAGCAATTTATAGCACTCTTGCATCCGCCAAGTTTTAGGGTTATACTTGTGCTTCTGACTTGTGCTCTTGAGGATGTATAATTTGCAGAGCTTCTGAGTATACATCCTAAAGAAAGAAAACAAAAAAAACCCAAACAATCCTTTCTCTTCCTCATTTAAAAAAAAAACCCTGTGGTTAAGATGAATACTGTAGAGTGCCCAACAGCTTTCAACCATTTTTTTCTATTATGTAAGATATATTCCTAACCTCTCTGAATCTATGGAAATAGCGGTGTGTGCTCCAACTATTTATATCTCTGAACACATCATTTTTCTTATCAAGTTGTCATTGCATTTGCTGAGCTGCTTGACTGGTTATTGCAGACAGAGTGAAAATATTCAGCTGCCAGGTATGCCTTAGAAAAAAAAATAGACATAGAAAAAAAGTTTTAAAAATAGGCATGCAAATATCAAGTTTTTCTAATATTGTGCACTTCTTGATCTACTCCTGCTGATTACTGATGGTGCCATTGTATTTTTGCAGACGTATTTCATTATATTTTTAATCCTCTGGCTGTAGCATGATGCATTAGAACACATTCGCTAATGAGGACTTTTTCTTTGCAAAAATATTTTATCAATGTGATCTTGATAGGTAATCTTGTAGAGTGGTAACATCATTCTGCAGGTCAAATTGGCCACTCATTCATGAGCTACACTAGATGCCACCTGAACTTTGATACTGATATTAACAATCTGTGTCAATATACTGTCCTGTGGCTGATTGGAAAGAGAATACAAATTTGCAAGTAGTAAAAGATTTGTTCCGCAGTTATTCCTTACTGAATTTCTTTTACATGGTGTTGATCATCAGAGATAGCACAGGGAAAGTTCTCTCAGACAACCATATTTGCACTTGCTATCGCTATATGCTGAGTATCTTGTGCAAATGTTACCCCTCTGCTGAATAAGTGGCCTGGCTAATTATTTTATTAACTATTTACAGTTGGAATTTGCATTCTTTTTTTCTCTTATTATCAGTTCAGGATTCATAATGTTTCTCTGATTTACTTTCTTGCAGATTAGAAATCTCTTCCTGGGCCTGACCCGGAAATCTGTGCTATGATATAATAATCACTGTTTCAAAATGCATAAAAGAAAAAATTTTGGTAATCAGATATACAAAAATGTGAAATCACACTCTTTCTTCGACTAAACTGTGTTATTTATGTGATATCAATTAACCTCTCTGTTTTTCCTGCAAAGTCTTTTTCTTGCAAAACTAAGCAGACTCTACTGGGTGTTTTGAGTGCTTGACAGATCTGTGAGATAATGATAGGCCTGGTGATCACTGGCCACAGCTGAGTTGCACTTCAAAGGAGCCAGAGATTACTGACTGGAATAAAAATATGAAGAAAGCACTTCAGATTTGTTGTCACTGATCAGCATCTAGTCTGATATTTTACCAGATTTAGTTAATTGTTTATTCCATTAAAATCAATAGGAGTTTTTTGCCTTTGTGGCCATCAAGATCAAGACTAGCCTATGAAATGTGTTAGTGCTGTCTGGATTATATATCTTTCCTGACAGGTGCACTATTATACAATAAATTAGGGATTTAAAACTTTTAAAAGCTAGTATCTTTTCTTTTATGTCCTCATTACATTACCAGTGATCTGATCATTGTTTTGTTGTCTTAAAGCCTGTCTTCCAACAACACATTCACTCCTGGTCAGGAGATAGAGCATTTCCTTTGTTGTTGTTTTCCAGTAACTAAATACTCTCATTCTTGGGGGGGGGGTGGGGGAGGGGAAAGAATAAAAAAAAGGGGTATAATTCTTATTCACTTTCATCAAATTTTAGTGGATTTGGTGTTTGCATGTGAGGATACCTAGGAAGGCACCTTCTTGATGGAGGGATAGTCCACTGACGCAATGGGAGGGCTTCAAGTCCACCTTGGATATGGAGAAAGCTGAGGGACTCAAAGTTTTTGCACCAGTCTTCACTGATGAGAGTTCCAGGGACACTGCCCACATGGCAGAAGGCAAAGGCAGGGACAGGGAGAATGAAGAACCACCTGCTGTAGGGCGTTTGGATTTGAGACCATCTAGGAACCCTGAACGTGCACAAGTCCATGGGACTTGATGAGATGCAACGGCAGGTCCTGAGAACTGGTGGATAAAGTGGCTCAACCACACTCCATCCTACTTGAAAGTCATGGCAGTCCCATGAAGTTCCCACTGACTGGGAATGGGGAAATGTAACCCACAATTTTAGCAAGGGAAAAAAGGTATCCCAGGTATCTACAGGCTGGTCAGTCTCACCCTGCTGCCTAGTGAGATCATGGAGCAGATTATCCTGGAAACCATGCTAAGGCACATGGAAAGTGAGAAGGTGACTGGTGACAACCAACATGGCTTCACTAATAAGGGCAAATCATGCCTGAAAAATTTGGTGGCCTTCTACAACAGCTGGATGAGGGAAGAGCAACTAATGTCATCTGTCTGGAATTGTACAAAGTATTTGACACTATCCCACATGACATCCTTGTCTCTAAGCTGGAGACATATGGATTTGACAGATGGACCCTGTGTTGGATAAGGAATTGGCTGGATGGTTTCACTCAAAGTGTTGTGACAATATCTTGATGTCGAAGTAGAGACCATTGGTGAGAAGTGCTCATCAGGGGTCAGTAGTGGCACATTGTTTAACATCTCTGTCAGCAACATGGACAGAGGGATTGAGTGCACCCTCAGCAGGTTTGCTGATGACACCAAACTGCACGGTGTGGTCAACACTCTGGAGGGAAGGGATGTCATCCAGAGGGACCTGGACAGGCTGCAGAGGTGGGCCTGTGTGAACCTTCTGAAGGCAACTCCAAACACAAGTACAAGCTGGGCAGAGTAGATAAAGGGCAGCCCTGGGGAGAAGGACTTGCGAGTGCTTGGGGATGCTTGAGGATGAGAAGTTCAATATGCCTTGGCAACATGCACTTGCATCCCAGAAGGCCAGCAGGCCAGCTGCATCCTGGGCTGCATCAAAAGAGATGTGAGCAGCAGGTGGAGGACGGTGATTCTGCCCCTCTATTCTGCTCTTGTGAAACCCCAGCTGGAGTACTGCATCCAGGTCTGGGGCACCAATCCCAACAAAGATGCTGATGTCTTGGAAGGAGGCCACTCAGCTGATTGCAAGACTGGAGCACCTCTGCCCTGGACACAGGCTGAGAGAGTTGGGGCTGTTCAGCCTGGAAGAAGAGAAGGCTCCAGAAAGACTTTATAGCAGCCTTCCAGTACCTAAAGGGGCTTACAAGAAGGCTGGAGAGGGGCTTTTGCCATGTGCATGCAGTTTAACTTGCATACTGATCTGAATTCCTCACAGATTCCCTTGCTTTTAGTCCTGATATATTTTTTTTTCCTTCTGGTTTCCTTCTGAAAATACTGAGTAGCATTAGGCAAATCCTTGCAAATCTTTTCTGACTGTTCTTCCTCCCCAGGCTGACAATTTTCCACTGAACTTCCTTCTGAGAATAGGCAGTCATCGAGTTCTCAACCTACCTAATGTGCTTTCTTGACAACTTTTAACCAGAAGGTAGTGAAACACTAAATCCCACACTCTTTGGAAGTCTTAGCATGTTTGCAGTTATCAAGCCTGTCATTTTAAAAAGTGATTTTTTTTTGATTGCACTGATTTTCCAGGGGGGTGGAAATTGACTGACATTGATCACCTTCCCAACCTAATAATTTCGGAATTTATGCCAGAATCAGGTTTTCCTTAAATTTTGTGTGTGACAGATATCAGGCTAATTGTGTCCATAGTATCCTTGAATCATAACAGAGTGCTAGGATTTCTCCTGCCTGTTGGTGTTTTCTCTCTATTCCTGTCTATTCAGCCTGTCTATTCAAAATTCAGAGGATGAACTAGAGATGTCCTCCATCAACTCACACAGAATCCATCCAAGTAAGTATCCTGGCCTGCTGATTTAAAATTATTTATCTCTTAGAGATGTTTAACACCCTCCACAGCTACTAATGGACTGGAAAATACTTTATCATGTTCATATGATTCAAGTACATCTTCCTGCTTCTTTCAAGACACAAAACAGAAATATTGAATAAACATATCTGTCATTAAAAGTTCTGCCAGCCCCCTAAGCACCAGAATTTTATTATAGCTATTATTCAGAACCTCCCTTATTCCAGCTAGTCAAAGATTTTGCTCTTTTACTGCCTTAATTTCCTGCAACCTATAACTTCTCCTCCCAGTTGATGGCTGTTGCATCCCTTTCTGTTTGCTAAATATTGCCTTTTAATTTGTAAGCTCTGCTTCCAGTCTTTTGTTGAGCCTGGAAGGGTTATAACTGATGTTGTCCTCTCTTTCAGATGTGTATTTATGACATTTTAGGTACTTCAGTTCTTTTTAAAGAGCTCCTAGACTCCATCTCTTTTTTTTTCCTAACTCTTTTTATATGCTTCCTTTCTTTTTGTTTTGTTTTGTTTGTTGGGGTTTTTTTTATTATTTTTTTGTTTGGTTTGGTTTTTTTGTTGTTTTGTTGTTGCTGTTGCTGTTTTTTTCTAATCTGAGAAATCAGACTTTCATATAGGATTTAACTGATGAAATATGCACAGATGGTGAAGAGGTGTCACTGACCTGTGTATTCCTAGTGTGGTGAATATTTCAGGTCTCTTGGTGCTGGAGTATTTACACCACTGCTTAATGGATAAATGTGTAAATAGCTCTACACAGTAAAGTGTGTGGTCCGAGGGAAGAAACTTCAAGTCCTGGCAGATCCTTTCCCTTCCACCTAGAATTTGCCCACTGAGGTGCACACAGCTCTGGTAATGAAACATGGGGTAGTTGTGAAGCTCTTGTACTTGGAATAGATCCAAAAATTAATTTGAGGCATGGCTTTTTTGATTGTTTGTCCTAGTTCACAGAATGTGTGGCCCTGTTTCATGAGGCAGCCAACAACTTGCACTGTACACTGATTAATTCCTTTTTTTCCCATAGAAATAAATCAAAATTTCTTACCCCTGAAACTGGGTAAAATACTTTTGAGCATGAGTCTTTTTTCATTGTTAAAAAAAGCCTATTATGTTTTAGAATCATACATATGTTTTACTTCTGGCTACCTGAGACTTACCACATTTATTTTCAGCAAAGAATTTGTCTTGCACTGAGGATGGAAGCAGTACATTACCCACTTCCCCATTCCTTGTAAGCCTTAGATGAGGTGCGTGTGCTGTGATGTCTATGAGGAATTGGCCAGCATGCAATGGTTTGGCTCTCAATCAGCCATGGACCATTGATTTCATTTTTTTTGCTTGTAAATAGGAAAGTCATTGCCTTCAGTAGGGCATCAACTTGCTCAGTAGCTACCAGTGTAATCTTCCTATATTTGCTGCTGTCATCCTTCTTTCTTACATTCCTGCTACTGTTATTTATGGCCAGCTACTATCTTATTAGCTTGTTAGAATAGGGGGTTTATCTTCCTGTGTATTTGTAAAGCACCTGCAGTGACAAGGACCATGATCTTGACATGCTGCATAAATAACAGCATGAGCCCTTGCTGTAGAGATTGTAGATATTGGTGAAGGCCTTCAAAAGAAGGCTGAGGGACAACCTCATTATTTTCTACAGCTTCCTGAAGAGGGAAGTGGGGAAGGAAGTGATCTCTCCGTTATCCAAGGATAGGATGCATGGGAATGGTTCAAGACTGCCTCTGGGGAGGTTTAAACTGGACAAGAAGCATTTCTTTGTCTAGAGGGTGGTCAAACACTGCAAGAGGCTTCCTAGAGAGCTTGTTGATACCATAAATCTGCCAGTGTTTAAGAGGCATTTGGACAACACCCTTAACAACGTGCTTTAACTTACTTGGTCAGCCCTGAATTGGTCAGACAGACAGATTGCATGAATTTTTAGGACCCTCCCACCTGAAATCTAATCTATTCTATTCTATTCTATTCTATTCTATTCTATTCTATTCTATTCTATTCTATTCTATTCTATTCTATTCTAT
>JAWWMP010000041.1:3887331-3901726 GCA_035047865.1 Dendrocincla tyrannina
CTATTCTATTCTATTCTATTCTATTCTATTCTATTCTATTCTATTCTATTCCATTCCATTCCATTCCATTCCATTCTATTCTATTCTACTCTATTCTGTTCTGTTCCGTTCTGTTAAGTTCTGTTCCAAATAAATGCTAAACCTGTATTTGGCTACCCATAATATGGGTGGATTAGTCTCCAGTTCCTTAAAATATCAAATCCAAAGTCTACTACTGATTCCAACAAGGTTTGGATCAAGTTCTGTAGAAATGCACAGAATGAGGGCATTAACAAATGATAGTGCTGGTCCAGTGTGGGTTCCTTTCCCCCAGGCAGTTTAGTGTGAGGTTGTTTCCATTAGAAGGGCCAAAATAAGAAAAACACCCAACAGCCACCAGAAACCTTTTCAGATTTCTTTGTAGAGGTGACAGAAATGCCATTTCCATTTTTAACCTCTCCACAATGTGACTTTAAAAACAAAGTCTTGTAATGGTCTTTGCACAGGGTCTGACCTTACATCTCCCAGCAGTGCCAGGAGCTCTCTTCCTACCTGTTCTCCACCTGTCCGATACCTGATACCTGTCTGTCTGTTTCTTTGCCATCAGGCACAATGTCAGAAGAAAAATAACAACTCAAAGCAGCACTTGTCTTACAAAGCCCTAAATCCCAGTGCCTGAGGTGCCTCAGAGTCTGTGATCTGTGGAAACCTGAACAGGCATTGTTAAAAACTAACCCAATTTGCGTTAAACTACTAGTTTGATATTCAGCTGATTTGAGGAGTCTGTTATTGACACTGGAAGGCCTGTGCATTTTGCAAATCTCACAAAGTATTTCTGAATCCCACAATATGCTTACAAATCTCAAAACAGTTTCACCAATTAAGTCAATGAATCCTGAAAGAAAAACTCAAACACTTTCACTTGCAAATCCCGACTTTCTTTCAACAATTCAGGGATAAGAGAGGATTTACAAAACCCGTACTGTCAAGTACTGAAGCAATTTTGATTCTCAATATGCCTTGTGGCTATGTTTGAAAGAATGAACAAGCAAAAAGTTGCTGACATGATGTCAAAAATCCAAAGAGTAAAATCCTTCCAGTAGAAAGAAAAAGAACAGAGAAGGAAGATGAATACTGTCCATGAGGATTTTTCCTCTCACTGATGGAAATAATTATTTGTCCATTCCATGTCCAATCCTTCTTAGGTCAAGGAATAATGTATAGATCTTAAAGTTTCCCCAAGTTATCACTAATTTGAATGACACGCAGCACTTTAATTTTTAAATTTGGTGATTATTCCTATGTATTTCAGTAAATATGCATTAAATTGAGCATACTTCATATACTTGGCCAATTTCAAACTATTTTATTATTTAATTTCTAGTTTTTTTTTAAACTTTCACTTGGTAGACAGTCCATAAAAAGTGAAGCAAATTTTATATCTCTTCTCTTGGATCTGCATGAAAACCATGAAAAGACTTTATGTCTTCCTAACTTTCTGAGTTTGTAGTGCACGCATCCATATATTTTAAGTTATATGCAGTACAGACACGTTATGTATTATAGGTTGGTTCTTAATCATGTCACAGATTCCATAGACCCTGCTCAGATGACCCCATCAATGTGCCTAGAACCATCCAGATGCCCCAGATATCCTTCCTGACTCCCCACTTCAGCTGCAGAAGGACATGGAGCTCCTGTAAGACTGTTGCCATATCTGCCAGATCAGTGTGGATGTCTCAGCTACCCAGAGTCTCTGTGCTGCTTTGACACATCTGTGTGGGGACAGCTGAAATGAACCTCAGATCTCAAACTGTAATAGGAGTGAAGGTATCCATGTGACACACGGGGATTACACTGAAGACTCAGAAGTTAGAATTTCAATTAGAAACTCAGCTGACCTTATATGTTTGCATTTAATTAGATAAGTTCATCAAAATGTGAATTTAACTGGGAAAATATACAAATTCTTAAAATAGAAGCTCTTCAGTAGGACTCATTCTGAGTACACCCAGTCAACCAGCACAGCTTGATTGCTGGATTTCACTGGCAAATTTTAAAGGCATGATTGAATACTACATCAGAATACTACCAAGAGTTGAAGAAATTTATTTGTTCACAGATACACCCTCAAATTATTCATCACGTGCTTTACACCTACATTTGAAAAATCCAATCCTTAAGCCAGTGAGTTCTGACTTGTAAATACCTTATATGGAACTTATACATTATTTTTCAGAATTGAAATTAATATATTTTCCTTTTTTTATAGCCATTGCACTGGACCCTTATCAATGTACACAAAAATTGACTGGTGTAGAGATGGTTCTACCATAATCCTACATCCCTGAGAAATGTTCAGTCACTTTCCCATCCTTGTGGAGGAGATTCCAGGTGATGATCATTTAAATGTTAATATTATGAAGTGAATCATTCTGCCATATTATGGCAAGATACAGGAAGAACCTCTTCCAGAAAGCTGAGGTAATGGGGTCCTTATAAATTTAAGGAATTTATAGCTACTGAGAGAACACGTTATGACACATTAAATTCTGTATTCTATTAGTCAGCAGTTTCACACTGGTAGTGCAGAGGGATAACTCCTAGCATAGAATCAGTCCACCTTCAAGTGTGTGAGCAGGTCATGAGATCCCTGAATGTTTAATTCCATCAGAAGTTTCATATTGGCTTGCTAATATCTTTTGCTTGTTAAGGTCAGTGTACAAGGAAGGTTTGAAAGAGGGCACCGGCACACCAGTGAGCAGTGAAAGTGATTCCTCCTTGCCCTCACAGGCAAGCAGTGCAATTCCCGATGCATGGAATTAAAACAGTATCACAGGATCACAAGACAGGCCAGGCTGGAAGGGACCACAGTGGGGCATCCGGTCCAACCTCCCTGCTCAAGCACGATCATCCCAGAGCACATGGCACAAGATTGTGTCCATATAGTTCTTGAATATCGCCAGTGAGGGAGATCCACTCTCTCTCTGGCCAACTTGTCCCAGTGCACAGTCACTTGCACAGTAAATAAGTTCTTCTTCTTGTTCAGTTTGAACTGTGTATCAGTTTCTGCCCCTTGCCTCTCGTCCTATTGCTGGGCATCCCTGAGGAGAGCCTGGATCCATCCTCTTGATACCCTCCCTTCACATACTGACAGACATTGATGATCTCCCCTCTCAGTCATCTGCTCTTGAGGAAAGGCTGAACAGCCCCAGCTCCCTCAGCCTTTCCCCATAAGAGAGATGCTCCAGACCCTTCATCATCTTCACAGTCTCCACTGGACCCATTCCAGGAGCTCCATGTCTCTCTTGTAATGAGCAGCCCAGAACTGGACACAGCACTCCAGATGTGGCCTCACCAAGGCTGAGGGGGACAGCACTGGAGCATAAAATGTAAAAAGAAATTAATTTTATTTCCTTATACTCCAACTACCAATTTGGTTAATTTTAAAGTGTTCTTTTAGGGAAGAGAGGTGTAATTTACTCTTGTAAAAGCATTTCTCTCCTAGTATTGCACAGTAATCTTCAGATATTCTTAGTAAGATTAAATAAATGTAATTTTTAATAATGAGTGACTAAGTACCAACACGGCAAAAATCAAGGTAACTGATGTATTATTCAAGTACATGATTCACAGCCATTTGAAGCCCATCAGCTTATTGATCTTATCTAGTTCAATGGCTTTGGATCAAACTAAAGTATTTACAGGATGTTTTATTTGCAAGGCATTTAGAAACAAGTTCAGATAAGAATTTGCAAGTGCCATGAATGTTCAGCCTACTGATAAATTTAAGCGAACAGGCAATACATAAATAAACATTTATAGGTCAATGTTTATCATATTACATAAAGCAACATTGTAGAATTTTCTGTTAATAGATTTTTCATCACAGCTATACCATTTAAAAACTGTTTTTACTTAATGCCTAATATCCAAATCGACAGGGAATTAAACAGCAGTAGCAAAACAAAATGTTATTTGATTAAAGAAAATTATTTTCTAAGAACGTTTTTATGTTGCTGCAGTGTTCCTACTGATGTTATATTATGCCAAAAACATAAGACTGAACTAAGAATTTTACTGAGCAGCATTAGATGGCAGTCTTGGATGTGTTGTACAATGAGCATCTAATGTGCCAAAATTCAGAGAAATGGTATGCTGGACTAAAAGCTGCTTCTGCGGTTGTATTTGGCATCCTTGTTTAAATGGATTTAGATCCCATAACTTCTGTCATCTGTCACAATAATAAAGCTCTGGTCTGAATAGCACAAAAGGATACATTAGAAAAGAAGTTTTCAGACACACTGGAAAAATATTCTTTAGAATAATGAGGATTCTTTATTATTATTATTGTTATTTGAGTAAATGGCTGTAGGTCCTTTTCATGGACTTTTCTCTCATTTCCTTCACTTTTGTACATAGTCATATATTCTTTTAAGGCTTTCAGAGACTTTTCTCCTACAGCCCCTTAGAAAACCCTATAAATATCAGTTGTGTTACATCAGCCCATTGAAACTGGTTGTTTCCTGTGAGATGGTTTTCTTCAAAGTTGTTCATAGTCCCCAATACTACGACAGAACAAAGGGACATTCAGAACATAGATGTAGAAAGCAGAGGCAGCCTCACACTGCATTTTTGTGTGTGTGTAGGTTCCTCCAATTACAGCTGCTGCATCTGGTCAGCACATATGTTTTCTGACCATGGATATTTATCCTTGGCTGGTGTCCTTGCAATAGTGATTTTGAAAACTGGTGGACTGTCAAGTTCGATTCTGGAGTTTGTTTATACATACAGTGTGTTTAGGACTGGAAATAGTGATTTTTATCTGCTCTGCCTGTTCTTTGAAGTAATTCAATCTTGGTGTGTGGATTATTCATTCCATCTCCCTATTTTTCATGTTTGGACCTCCTGCCACATAGTGTTTCTAGAAAATGTCATCAGCTGGAATACAGTTTTGTGATGTTGTTGCTGAATTCATATTTACAGGTCTGTAGGAAATAGCTGTCAGATTATCACCAAAAGTGACTCCATGCTTAGTGCAGTCATGGAATCATAGAACAGTTTGGGTTGGAAGGGACCTTAGAGATTGTCTACTTCCAACTCCCCTGCCATGGGTAGGGAACCAGTACAAATCAGGTGTAAGGTTTCAAAGGAAACCTAATTATCCACAGCTTTCACTGTGGAGTGGTGTTGAATTGTAAGACCCGGACACCTCATGGGTGAAACTGAACTGGAGAATGGACTCCAACTCACACCTGATGTGCTCAGACTTCAGTCCTTTGGACCAGGCTCAATTCTCATAGCACAAGAGATGATTGCACAAGCAAAAGGACATGACAAAAAAGATTGCAAATTCATCACAATGAGCTTGGGTCAGTTTAAAAAAAAATGTTCAATTACTTATCCATATTTGCTACAAAAAGTTTATTTATTTTCTTATTGTTGTATTAGTATTAATGTAATTAGTAGTAATACTTCCTAAGTCCTCAGTAGTTCTCACAGTGTTTTAAAAAACAGGATCCCATCATGATTCCTAATCTACAGCTACCAAAAACAGGCATAGGAAAGATTAAGTGGTCGCAGAAAAGTGTCCTTGTAGACCTTTGTTAGTGAATAAAAATAAAACCAAGACCCGTGCAGTTACACTCCAGTATGCTATTTACTAGGCCACAATCTCTATTGGCACACCCATCGGCATTGGCTACACAATATAAACTGCAATATTATTGGGTTTTATTAATTCTTTTTGTTAGTGAAGCAAATGTTATTTGTATGGGGCAAACTGTGACATTATAAAACACAATGTAAAAGTGTATAAAGAAACTCAAATCCTACTACATCCATGAAGCATAGAATCATAAGAAATTTGGAGTTGGAAGGGACCTTTAAAACTCACCTGGTCCAAGTCATCTGCAATAAACAGGGACACCTTCAGCTAGTTTAGGATGCTCAGAGCTCCATCCAACCTGACCTTTGGATGTTTCTAGTGAAGGCTGAGGCAAAAGGTTGTTAAGTATCTCAACATTCTTTTCATCTCTTGTTACCAGTTTGTCAGTCTTGTTCATCAGAGAGGTGCACTTTTTGTGACCTTCCCTGTCTGGCTGACATACCTGTAGAAGCCCTTCTTATTATTCTTTGCGGTCCTTGCCAACTTCAGCTCCACAGCTCCATACACACCTTGGTCTTCATGACACCATCTCTTCACAACTGGGCAATGCCCCTGTGCTCTTCCCAGGATACCTGTCCCTGTTCCCATTGCCTTCTTACCCTTTGTTTAGATCAGCAGGTCTCAGCTCAGCTATGCTGGGCTCTTGCCTTTCTTTGCTGATTTCTTCCACCTGTCTTTACAGATCTGCCAGCTCTGTTCTGCTCCCTTCTCCCTGAGGGCACATTCCCAGGGGTCCTATTGATTGATGTCTTAAACAGCTGGAGTTTTGCTTTCCTAAATTCAAGGTCCTGACTTTACTGTTCATTTGACTCATATCTGAAACTCCACCAGCCCAGGCTGTCTCCAAACTTGATGTCGCCGATTAGTTCATTTGTATTGGTGACCATCAGATCCAGTATCACATCCCCACTGTCTTATTACGTGATTTAAGAAGTTATCCTCTATACATTCCAGAAGTCTCTTAGATTACCTACAGCTCGGGTGTGCTGCTTTCCCAGCAGATGTTGGGATGGCTGAAGCACCCCAGCAGGATGTGAGCACAATGCCTCCTGTAGCTGGAGCAAGAAGACTTCATCAATAGGCTCCTCTTGATTGGGCAGCCAGTAGTAAACCCCAGTAAGGTTCCCTCTGTATCCTTGGTCTCTGATTCTTACTTGTAGGCTGTCGACTTGCTCATGGCTCCTCATCTTAGACAGCTTTTCATAATCTATCTGTTTCTTGATGTAGAGGGCAACCCTTCATCCCCTCTTCCTTGCCTGTCCTTTTGACCAGCCTGGAGCCACCAAGAGCTGCACTCCAGCCATGGGATTCGTGCTACCCAGTTTCAGTAATGACAACCAAGTCACAGCTTTCCAGCTATGATGACTTCCAGCTTCTCATTATCATGCCTTTCTGGCAAGGATGTATCTGCCCAGTACAAAGGAGATATATCAGAAAGGACAGTCCTGAAGCCCACAGGTTTCTGAGGGAAGGAAAACTGATTCCAACTGCCCACACTCAACCCCTTTCAGTTTGACTTTCCCGTTGACTGATGTTTTGGGTATCTTGATAATTCAACACTACATGCATTTATAAAATAAAGGAAATACTGCACATGAAATAATCAGATTATGAGTGATCAGAGAGGTTAAAAGGTTAACAGTTCAGATGACTCTATGGTTCACCTTTCCCTTTCTTAAAAGGGGAACAATGACTCTTACATTTATAAGGAACTTGGGAAGTGTTTAGTTAGATGTGCTGAATAACAGCTAGATATGATTTTCATAAATGATAAAATCATGAGACAAACATTTATTTAAATGTTGTTAACACACTATATTCAAATTAAGAAGCTTTAAAAAGAATTAAAGGACCACTCTTTGAAAAATAAACCCATCTGCAAGTGACTAAAGCCTTGATACTCAAAATCATATGATCCAAACTCTCACTCTGTGAAATATGACTTTGTTACATTTAGGTTCAGAAATACATGCTGAGCCTGTTCTTCTATGAAACTGCAGTTCAAGTTTGACTGAAATATTGTAACACTAAAAAATGCAGTGAATCCCTTTTTTTTTTCTGACACAGCCTCCTTTTTGGGGTGGGAAGGGAGATGTAGAGTACTGCACATATTTTGAGCAGAGGTTTTAACTTCTCAATAAAATTCATGGTATTTTCTGTGTTTTTTTTTTCTTTCATTCTCCCCCTTACTATATTATCAAACAGTTTCATGTGTTTGTCATGTCCCAGAGCTCTGCAATGGTTGATACAAACCGCACTTTAGAATATTTTGCCATGGATACAAACTGCTCTCAGATAAAGCATTCTTAGAGTACCTGCTCAGTATGAAAATATAGGTAAGCCTCTTTCGAGGACAGACAACTTTTCAAATGACTGAACATCCCGGATTACACGAAGAACAACATCCAATTTTAGTGGAGCAATCCTTACATAATAAGGGAAGCTGAGAAGGGGAAAATCTTGGTCAGTGATATGGCAATTAGTTCAACATGAGCACAGAGGAGAACTGGGCAACAGAAAGGGGGATCAGCAAGAGTAAAAGCCTAGCAAAGGGTGAATAGACTATGCAGTAACTGGTTTTGTGCTGACAGAACAATAGTTTAAAGAACATCAGTTAAAAAAATTATCAGTCCTCCATACATGGCTTTGCTGTCACATACAGATGTGAGATTCTCTGAGTTACACTTACTTTTAAGAGGTTAATTTTTGTTTTGCTTTTAGATTTCTGATTTAAGCTTTTTGTACGAATCATCTGCAAAAAAAAAAGTATTCTTGTCTAAATTTTACATGTGAATAAAGTTCTCAAGGAGCAAGAAAGGGAAATAATTTTCCCTTTCCTACGCAGAAGCCATTATATAAGTCTGGTTTCTGATAACTTTAATACTTTCATGGGTAGAGCAGCACATAAGGAAAGCTTCCTGTACCTCCATTATAGTCTGTATCTACGCAGCAGAAGCTTCTGGTTCAAATTGCTGATTTGTTTTTGAATATGGGAGAAACATAAAGTGGGGCTCAGTTTTAACATTGGATATCTACTTATACATCAGCTGCCTTAACAACATCTGTTATCAATATCCAAAAGTAAGGATTTCTGGGCATGATTGGTCTTATTCTAAAGTAGATTTTTACAGCAGACCAGTTGAACCAGACTCTTAAAGTGCCTGTTTGTCCACGTGTATTGACAGTAAGGTTTGGTTGTCTCAAACCCAAACACCTACATAACAGACAGCTGATGCACCAGGAGATTAATTCCACTCGTGAGTGACCTAACCCTGGAGCTACAGTGGGATGACATGCTATTTTGGGACCAAAATAAATCCATTGTTACCCAAGGCTTTTTTACTAATTGAAACTGGCATGTTCCCATGAAGGAAATTTCAGTTTTGATAAACTGGCGCTTTCCAACAGGACCTTTTTTTTATTTGACAAATGAAACAAAACAAAACAAAAACAAACAAACACACATACACACAAAAACACAAACAAACACAAACCAACCAACCAACAACAAAAAAAACCCACACAAAATCCTGTTGCTGAACTCTTCCAACAAGTATGAAAACACAGGACTGAATGGAAATCTCAGCTTCACTGTATTGTGTAATGGCATGGTCCTATATCAAGATACTACTGAAGAATATCCATATACATATATACAATTCTAGTAGGGTGGATCACTTTTTTTACTTTTCTGATTACAAATTTAATTCCCAGCAAATATGCATATTTAGAGAAATAAATAAATGAATAAAAGATTTTTTTCATTAAAAAAATTCTACCATTAACAAAAAAGATAAATTATGTTCTTTTCACCTATTACTAAAAGATTTTGGTTTCCAGTTTCTGTAAACACAAAAGATTATATCCTTTGATAGCATAAAACATCCAAACATCCAGAAAAATAGAAAGATGATTAAAAAAAACCCCCATCTTTTCAACTTCATTTGCAACAATTTACAATAAGATTACATATATTGGTAACTCCCTTCGTAAACTCTTCCAAACATTCATAAAGTTCTGAAATTCTATGAAAACATCCATACTTTACATTTTTCAAAATACAAATTAACTGAATTAGAATTTAACTTAAAAATTACTGCATATTATATAAGAGGAAGACTAAAACTCTAAGTTTTACTCTAGGTTACCCCCAGTTTAAAAATTAGACCAATTAGTCAATTTGCTAATTTAAATTAAAAATTAACAAATTAACCTTAACCTCAAAAGAAACAAAATCAGATTCAAAGAATAGTCCATGAGCACCAGGCAATGGAGCATCTGAAATTCAAATGATGTCCAAATACTGTCTTGTTTGTTTGTTTGTTTGTCTTGTCATGTGCCAGTGCTTGAGTTCATGGGTTACAGATAAGGTCTGTACAGTCCTGATTTTGCCCAGATTTTGAACAAGGGAAATCTCATATTTATATATCTCAGAAAAAAAAAAAAATGTTAAGAGAGAAAGCCCAAGTAAACACAACATAGACTGAGATAATCCCCATAGATATGCTAAATCTTTCCAGATTCATGAACAATAGAATTTTGTAACAATTCTTCAGTTGCATTGTATAAACTGCAATCTTTGCTTTGTTGGCAGAAACACTTTGTATTCATGAACTATATTTAGTTTAGTGCTGCTTAGAATTTCCTTTTTCCCTCTAAATGCCAATAGAATCGAAAGACAAAGTAGCAATATTAGGCTAACACAACACACAAGCTCTTGTTTTGATTACTCATCTCTCTTCCAGCCATTATGTTTGCCCACCCAGCTACTTTCTGCCTGGTTTACTTTGCGCAGCCTCGTGGAGCAGCCAGAACAGCCAGCGATATTTCAAAGTGGTTCATAGTGCTGATAGTGGAGAAGGAAATACTGTGGATAAAACAACAGCAGTGTACTTGAGAGGGGAGAGGGAGGCAGCTATAGCTCCAACTCTCATAATGACTTTTAAGGAGTAAAATAATCGTGTCTATAAAAGGTTTGTGAAATAAAAAAATAATCTTCCTGTTTCATGTAAGACAATGGACAGATTTTTAAACTCACCTTCTGGGAGGTTTGGAGCAGGTGCTCAAAATGTATTATGACCATATTTTAAATGCTGCCACTAATTTCTCCTTTGAAGCGCAGTGTAGATGTTTGTATGGAAGGAACTCTAGCTGTCTTTGGCAGGCTCAGTGCTTTCACAACTGAAATTTCCTAAACTGAGGGCCCCAAATTAGATATCAAATTTTTTAAGTCACATAATTAAAGAATCTGGAATATTTGGAGATGCTGAATAGCAGATCTTGCTGACTTGCCTGAAGGAAGCCATGTGAGCAAACACTTCATACAGGAGAGTGAAAGCATTTAAGCACCTTCATCTACTGACAAACCCTGGATGCTCTTCAAAACCTGAATGGTGCAGATATGTAATGGTGAAGTTGTGGTAGCAAGACTCAAGTGAACTCAGACCAGGACTGATTGTCAAGCTCAAGTATTTATGCAAGGAACTTATTATTATTTCAATAGTGTTTTAAAGACTTTTATGGTAGCCTGCTTTATATCAGAGGCATTTGTTTCAAATATTTTGTGATTCTATATGATATATTGGTAAGACTGTCTGGTTGTACTCTTGGCTTGCTTGAAGTGTGTGTTCCAATGAAGAGCACAGATCTATTACAGACAATGCTGGGCAGAGAAGCGTGGAGAACAGATTATTTCTGCTAATAGAAACATCATCTCATTCGACACAAAACACTTGGCTTTGTTTTGGGGAGGTTCTTAAACCATTTCCTAAAACTAAATTTAAATAGCTATTTAGATGGATACTATTCATGTCCCCCCCCCTTTTCTTTTCTTGAAATTATTTTCCCAAGTCAATTCAAATATGGAAGATATTAATGTTGATCTTTTTTATTTTTTTTGATAAGTAAATTCATGTGTTGGCTCATTCCTGTCCTGTTCGTAAATAACTTTCTATCACATACTTTGAAGACATTTTAATTCACCTCCAAATAATCCACTTACTCTTCTGAAACTCAGAGCATTGAAAGTAATGGGAAAGATGATTGAGTAATGGCCACATGTGGAACCGCAAAATAGTTAGGATGTATTGGAGTCAGATGTGTACTTATGTCACGAAAAAAAACACTTCCCGTTGCATATAAGTCTGACAGAGTAGACTTAATGAACATAATGACTTGGAAAATTGTCTAAAAATCTTTTGAGTCCATTATGAGTAATGTTATGTCAAAGGTGATTGTTAGCTGTGAGGAGGAAAAGTAACAAATAATAGAGATGGTAAGATGATGTTTTATGAAATGTTTTTCATACATAGATTTCAAGATTTGCTGTAGGAGGTTGTAAGTAACATTAACTGATTTTTAGCTACAACTTCTAAGAGCAGTAAGTTGATTAAAGGAAGCTAAAGGTAGAAATGTGAGTAATTATTTTAAGGTTTTCTTTTCAACCACTCTAGCCATGAGGTTTCCATTCTGGCTTTCAAGGCGAAACTAACATTCTCATGTAATTATAGTCTTCCCAGAATTTGAAGTTAATGGCACTGTTGGAAGATTGGTCTCTCAGACCTCAGACTTGAGGTTATAATACTAGACTGTCAAATTTTCTAACAACCCCATTTCAGACCCACAGTGAAGACAACATTGTAGATGGGAATAGCTGAGAGAAACAAAAAGATCATGATGCTTTAGCAAACCCAGGTCCAGCAGTCCAGTGTTTGATTGGCAGTGAAAAATTTTAGAATTTGGCAATAGGTAGTATTTTTCTTCAGCTTCAGCAGGCTTACTCTGATCCTATTGCCCACACAGTTAAAAAGGTGTTATAGTACCTAAACAACTGTCTCACATGTTCATTATCCATTTAACATTACACCTGCCCCAGTACTTTTTCCAGAAAGGAAGTTCCTATTGGAAAAATGCCAAAGTGTAGATTGAGTGACATGCAGGAGCTTTTGCTATCGAGTGACCCCCTGACACTCAATAATGAAACCAGTCTTTGGTGTTTGTATAAAAAGAACATTCAATTTTCAGGGAAATGTCAGTATGATTATTTTCTTTTCATCTCTTTTATTTTTATTTTTATTTTGCTTGGGGTTTTATCATCACTTAGCTCCATTGTGTACAGCAGAAGTTGTATTTTCAAGTAACAATGAACAATTCTGAAAAAAAATATATGGAAGTTTTGACATTTTTTCCTATCTTTTAAATAATTTTGCTTGTAGATAGGAATGGGAAGGAGGGAAGTAAGGAAAATGTATGTAAGCAATAAATATGTCTCCCTAGTCTCCCTAAACTGACATTTTGCATATGCAGAGTGCTAAGCTATGTGTAAGGAACACATCCTTGTAACTCACAGAGGAAATCACAAATACATGGGATCTGCATTAAGGTTATGCTCAAACAAACACTGGAATAAACCCTGCTGCTCGAGATGTACAAAGAGTTATGAAAATGGAATTAATCCTTAGTGATAGTGGTGACTTTGGATTGATTTCCAGTGGCTCTTTAGCCATTCTTTGAGATCTAATCATGATGGTTAAAGCCTGGTCAGAGTAGTGACCTTTTGGTGTGACCACTGAACTGAAAAAGGATAGATGAGAGAAGAGGGAATAGTAAAACCTAGTTTAGTTTGGGTTTGTTGTTGTTTCTCACTGAAGAAAAATCTGAACTATGTGACTGCTCTAAAAAAAAAAATCAATACTATGCTGGTTAGTTGTAAAAATGAAAGCTAAATCAAGCCTGGATTCATCATGGTCTACTGGTAAAGACAGTGTGCCAGCTGAAATAAACAGTTTAAATTTCCATCAGGTAGACGAAGGAAACACCTCAAATCTCTTGGCTGAGTGTCCACTATGATGTATTTTGTCCATTTGTGGGAAGATTTTACCCTTTTTGGGTTCATCAGTGGCTGGTGTCCTACTATGTGCAAATTTAATGTCCATTAGCATTTAAACTAAAAAATAGGTGTCCTGCTTCTAGAGCATGTGTCCTGATTACCCTGATAGGAATCAATTGTCTTGGTCTCCAAAGATTTTTGAACGTTTAATGCAAATTAGAACAGCACTAGCGGGAAGAACTGAGGAAGAATGACGTCTGAGCACCCTTGTGTCAAGTTCATTCTTCTGAGAAGTCTGATACCTGCATTCTAACCTATTTTTTCAGGTGAATATGAGGATTTTAGTAAAATGGAGCAATGTCAGCAGGAGACACTGAGCATATCCCTCCTTAGAACATTCTTTTACATAATGCCTGTAATCATGGGAGTGAATTTGGGTGGAGGGATGTCTGAACTGTGAGATAACACTGGAGCAGTTAATTCTACTTTTAAGAAGTACCCTATCACACCTGAATTTGAAAAGAGCTTCAGTGTGGTAAAATAGTTGGCAAGAAAGGGACACGGACAAGGTATTGCCAACCTAGGCCTGGTAGAAACAGAGGCCTGAGCATGTCTGTTGACTACCCATACCACAGTTAAGGAGGCAGAGGTGCACCCTGTAGTAAACACCTAAGGCCTCTGCTCCTGGAATAAGTGCAACAACAGAGACTGTTACAGATAGAAAAGATGTGTTTTAAGTTACTCCTTTTATAGGTATAGTTTGTATTGCTGGTAAGCATGAATCAAGTTTAGAGCAAAAAAAAAAAAAGTTTTTTTTTGCAGTTGACCCTAGTCTAAGATGTTATAAAAATTATTGGTAAATTTGTATAATGAATTTGGCTAAAATTTGGAAGCAAATTTTAAGTTAGGTAACTCTCAAA
>JAWWMP010000041.1:3901826-3918763 GCA_035047865.1 Dendrocincla tyrannina
GTGTGAGCACCAATAATACTATTGCACATACACTTAGAGAATACTATAATTGTAGAGACACCATTCAATAAACGGAGTTTTGTTAACTCAAATTGAGTCATCTTCACTGCTTCTCAAGCCCGCCTCCAACACTTCAGGATGTTCAGGATAGTCGTTTTTGGGGGCACAGGAAAGATGTTAAATGAAAAGCATACCCTCTGGATCTAATGATCGAAATATACACTACATTTAGTATAAATATTGTTTAGAGTCCCTTTGCTGGTACACAGAGGAATGAGGAATGGAATTCTGGTCTCAGATCTAATTTTAGAAAAATAGGCACTTCTGTTTGGGCCCACTATTGTTTAACTTAAATAAATTTCTTGGATGAAGGAGTCAGTGCTTCCTCAGGAAGTTCACAGATGACACAAAGCTGGGAGGAGTGGCTGGTACACCAGAGGGCTGTGCAGCCCTTCAGAAGGGCCTTGGCAGGTTGGAGAGATGGGGAAAGAGATGCTGTCTGAAGTTCAACAAAGGCAAATGCAGGTCCTGCACCTGAGGAAGAATAAGTCCATGCACCAGTACAGGCTGAAGACTGACCTGCTGGGCAGCAGCTCTACAGAGAAGGACCTAGAGGTCCTGATGGACAGCAAACTGTCCATGTGTGTCCAGCAAGCAGTGTGTCTTTGTGTCAAGAAAGCCAATGGTATCCTGTGGTGCACTAGGAAGAGCGTTGCCAGCAGGTCAAGCGAGGTGATCCTGGCTCTCTACTCAGCCTTAGAGAGGCTTCATCTGGAATGTTGCATCCATTTCTGGGCTCATCAGGACAAGAGAGACATGGAGCTCCTGGAGTGAGTCCCCTGGAGGGTAACAAAAATGACTGGAGCATCTCTCTTACAAGGATAGGCTGATGGATCTGTGTCTGTTCATCCTCAAGAAGAGACAACTGAGAGGGGACCCCATCAATATCTGTATCTGAAGGGAGGGTATCAGAGGTTGGACCAGGCTCTGCTCAGAGGTGCTAAGCAATACGGCAGAAGGCAATGGGCAGAAAGTGATGCCCAGGAAGTTCCACCTGAACATGAGGATGAACTTTTTAACTGTGCAAGAGACCAAGCACTAGAGCATATTGCCAGAGAGGGTGTTGAGTCTCCCTCACTAGAGATACTCAGGAACCATCTGGCTACAATCCTGTGCCATGTGCCCTGGGATGGCCCTGGCTGAGCAGGGAGGATGGACCAGATGGGGCACTGAGGTCCCTTCCAACCTGACCCATTCTGTGCTTCAGATGACCTCTCAGATCTCTAAATCACAATGACATTGGGCCTTTCATTGTCCGTCTCCCTTGATTACTCAAGGTTGCTGCTGTTAGACTAGATGTTGAAGGTGAATCTATGTAAGAAATGTTCATGTCTGAATGCCACAGTCACTACTTCATCCACTGGTTTCATCCAAACTTCTTACTCATCTTTCCTTCCATGAGGAATGACTCAAAGCTGACCAGAAAATCATATCTCATACACATACACACTTTGGAGGTCTGTCCAGTCCTAACAGATTTCTGGGCAGTTTCCTGGTCATTGTGCTAACATCTATTTAATCCCAACACACCTGAAGTTCAGTGTAACAAGAGTTGGCACAGAATAAAAACATAAATTGAAACAGATGAAGAGTTGCAGTGAATTGTGTCACACAAGGAATTATGGAAGGTGAACACAGTAACTAAATGAAAACACAACAAAGGAATAAACAACCTTGCTGCCTTAAGAGTTGAGTAAGGGAATAAATATGCTTCCAGTGGGAAAAATATCCTTCCCAGCTCTGTCTTAGTGACACCTGAGAGTAAACAGATAAAAATGTTCACTGCTTAATTCAATTAAAGCTTGACCGCTGTTATAATCCTTATGAGAAGTATTCCATTATTTGGAAAACACTGTAGGCTCAAAATTATGTGCATACATGTGTTTCTAAGAAGAAATAGATTCAAAGCTGTGCATAAGTGGATGGTAAACCAGAACCTGGTACACAGCAACAGTACCTTCTTGTTTATTTCTTTGTGTTTCAGAAATAATACAGCACATTTATAATAAGACCCCAAATCACTGGAATCAAAGGGAATGTGACTAATAACTGTAGCACACAGAGAAACTATCAATTAAGGGTTGATTAAAACTCATTCAAGTTGCAAAACTCTTGTTAGCACCAAGTTTCATGCTGTCAGCAAATTGGTTGGGAAAATGCCTTTCGTTTCATTCTGATATTTCAGTGTATTTTACAGAGACACAATCAGAGAAGTGCTCATGCATTCATCACACACTGAGATTCCCAGCAATCCAGATTTGTGCGGTGTTGTTGATGTGAAGCACACTTCAAAAACAGAAGCAAGCAGCTCAAGTCTAGGCCACACAAGTACAAATGCTATGATTTCAGATTGTCTTCTTGCATCTTGCTAGTCCGGATGAAGGAAATACAATATACACAGAAATGTTATTTCCTTTTGTACAGGGAAAGTAGATTCCTGGCAAGATTGCCTATCATAGTTTCATAACTTTAATTATTCCCTCAATCCTCAGTGCCTGAGACTTCTACTGACCCTAAGTTAAGAGGAAAAAGACCTATTTCAATCCTGTGAGTCATTAAAAATTCAGAATTATCTTCTGCAACCTTGAAATGCCTTTCTACCATTTCATATTTAGCACTTTTCAGACAAAGTTTTTACATCTTATAGAAGTTTCTTTTTATACCTTACTTCATCTTCACTAAATTCTTTCCATAAACACCAAGGTATTCCTGAATTACTCTTCAGTGTGAGAGAGATTTCTTCTTTGTCCTAACATGAGATTTGCTGAACCACAGTGAAACCACTCAAGATGTATTGTTAAAGTGCATGGAAAGATATCTAAAGATCATGGAGAAGCTGTTCCCTATGATTCTACGTATAAGGCTATCCAGGCTGAACGTAGCAGAGCCCCCAAACACTATGATATGGAAGGTATCATGTCCAAGCTGAAGGGCACCTAAGGCAAGAAACATGTTTTATAATTTGCTTCTAACTCGGCACCTCCCATACTATTTTTCATTTAGACATCGTGCCACACAAATCACATTTAAATGAGACAGATATGGATGTGGGACTTACCTTTTAACTCAGCCAGATCTAGGAGCTGCACTGGGCATTCAATCAGTGCTACAAAACCTGTTGGTGCCTTTACACAATCATATAATCACAGAAATGTTTGATTTGGAAAGGATCTTAAAGATGATCTAATTCCAACTTCCTGCCATGGGCAGAGACACCTTCCACTAGACCAGGTTGCTCAAAGCCCCATCCAGCCTGGCCTTGAGCAGTTCCAGGGATAGGGCAGCCACAGCTTCTCTGGGCAACCTGTCCCAGTGCCTCATAACCCTCAAAGTAAAGAATTTCTGCCTAATATCCAATCTAAACCTGCCCTTTTCCAGCTTACAGCCACTCCCCTTTCCTGTCACTGCATGCCGTTTTCAAAAGTCCCTCTCTGGCTCTATTGTAAGCCCCCTTTAGCTCCTGAAAGGCCACAATAAGGTTACCCTAGAGACTTCTATCCTCTTGGCTGAACAATCTTAATTCTCTCAGTCTTTCCTTGTAGGAAAGGTGTTGCCCTTCACCTGTTGTGGTGCATGTACAGAATGAACACATGTATGATGCATAATTCATTCTCAGACATCTCACCCCAAAACTGCTTTTAGGTTTGTTCCTGTTTATCATTTCTATATCTCACTGTGGCAGACTATGAAGTCATTGCAGCACCTAAGAAGCTATTTTCTTCACCCTAAGTACTTGATTAAATTCTGAAGCTCAAGGTAGAATTAGCTGCAAATTTGGGCCAGGATGCTCCAAGAGATCAAATTGAGATTTAATTGAAAGCTACTGGCACAGCACAAATTATAGGCATTCACCTCCCAGTGTAACCCTTCTAGTGTATAATTATTTAAAATAAATTTGACAGCACGTATTGTTTAACCATTGTCATGCTATTCAAAGCTACATAGGGATCTAAGGGAAGAAATGGTACACTGGGAATTTAATATCACTCAGAGTTATATCGGTTTTTTCCTGGCCTCATAGATGACAAGAAAATGCTATTTTGAAAGAGTAAACAGTGAAAAAAATAAATAAATAAATCCTTCCCTGCTGCAGCTGGATACAGAGGCCTTCATTGGATTTTGGACACTGACCCTTATCTTTCAGTGGGGAGAGGGGAAGAAGAAAGCGGAAAATAGGCAGGAAGAGCAATTCTGATCTTTGTTTTCTTTGTCCCAAGAAATACTTGATGCTCTGACATTCCCTATGCTAATATGTACAGATGACTTCACAATCCAGTGTTCTCAATATAGGAATCAACATCATCTAAATCAAGATGCAGCTTCTACTAAATGTATTGTACCCTCCAATACTTCTTCTGCAAGTAGAGAGATGCCTTACAAAAATTATTAGAGAAACTCTCGTGGGGAAAAAAGTTGGTTTATAATGTTCTTACCAACCTACCCACATTGTCTTGATATCCGCTGTGATTAAGATCATTGTCCTTTTCTTCAGGGTTTAAAAAATCCAAAAATAAGAGAATTCATGGAAAAATGAGATTTTTAAAAAAAATAGGTAAATATATACTCTTTTTTTTGGTAAATTTGTTTTTGTAAAACTTTTCTACTAAATAATATTTATTTATTTTTTTAGAATTGGGCCTAATATTTGTAGCATAATGGACTAAAAGAGCCCTCAACTCAAAGCTTGTGCACTCTGTTATACCTCTCTAAGTCACTCTGCTTACCACATGCAGACCATCCTTTGAGTCAGGCTCTACACAGCACTCACTGACCATCTCTGTGCAGTGAATTATGATCTGGTGATTTAAGTTCTTTTACATCTGCTGGACCAATTTTATTTGGTGAAGAAATTTCTATTTCCGTCCTTAAGTGCACCATTAAAACTGTATCACTTCATGCTAGAAGGAATAGTGAGGATCCAGGCTCTGCCATCAGACTGGAGGTCATAATTCAAAATTATGTGGTGAAAAAACAATGGAAGAAAGAGTAGAAAACTGCCAGACTGTTGCATATGTCTCAGCAGCAATGTCACTGTAGTGAGTTGGAGTGGCAAAATTTTGTCAGCAGCAGGGGAGGACTAAAAGGATGGTTCTGAGAAGCTGCTCGAAGCTTCCTCTATGTCTTACAGAGCCAATACCAGGTGGTTCCAAGATGGACCCTTCAGTGGCCAAGGGCAAACCCATCCAGGACCTCTGCGGTAACACAGTGAACAAGGGGGGGAAAAAACGTGCAACGTCAAGTGCAGCCACAGAGAGGAGTGAGAATATCTGAGAGAAACAGCTCTGCAGGCAGCGAGTTCCATGAAGGAAGAAGGGGAGAAGAAAGTGCTCCAGGCACCAGAGCAGTTTCCCCTGCAGCTCCTGGTGAACACCAGGGTGACACAGCTGTCCCCCTGCAGCCCATGGGGGTCCTGTGGGAAGGACCCACATTGGTGAAGTTTGTGGAGAACTGTCTTCCATGGGAGGCACTCCATGCTGGAGCAGGGGAGGAGTGTGAGGAGTTCTTTCCTGAGGAGGAAGGAGCAGCAGACACGAGGTGTGATGAACTGATTGCAGACCACATTTCCCACCTCCCTGTGTTGCTGAGCAGGGGAGGAGATAGGGAATTCAGGAATAAAATTAAACCCATGAGGAAGAGAGGATGGGGGAAAGTGTTTTAAGATTATTTTTTACTTTTTCATTATCCTACTCTGGTTTAATTGGTAATAAATTAAATTAATTTCCTCAAGTCAAATCTGTTTTACCCGTGACTGTAATTTCTGAGTGATCTCGACTTGTCCTTATCTCGACTCACAAGCCTTTAGCTATATTTTCTCTCCCCTATCCAGCTGAGGAGTGGAGGGATAGAGAAGTTTTGGTGGGCACCTGGCATCCAGCCAGGGTCAACCCATCACAGTCACACATCCACACCTGGCCAGGAGTGAAGCTAAAATGAAACTGAAGATGTGTTCTTTCCCTCTGACTTCAGAAACCTTAGAAAACACATTATCAGAAATAAGGTGTCATTGTACTCACATAAAAGACTGAAAAGCTTCTGAATGCCAAATCCCAGGTGAATTCCATGCATTTAGAAAGAACGAATTAAGTGACTGTTGAGGAAAAAAGTGGCAGTCCTTGCTAAGACAGCTGGATACAGACAGAAGACAGCAGAAGTGCCAGAGAACTGCCTTGATTTCAGCAGGTCTCTTCTGCCCCTTAGAGCAGCAGTTTGGTGCTAAATCAGGAAAACCACCCAGAATACACGGGGAGAAGTGGGAGAGACTTGCAATACCCACATTAGGTGTGGGCAAACAGCACTGATTCATGTTTACCCTCAATTACATCACTGCTGTGGAGATGAGCAGGATTTTTATGAGTGCCTACCCAGGCCATTACTGCTGTGCATGAAGCATGTGACAGCCCATAATGGAGATGTGAGGGGAATGCAAGAGATGCTCTCTAATGAAAAAGGGATTGGATTCTGTTAAGCCTCTGTCATCACCACTCTTGAAAATATTAAGAGAAATAATGAAATATAATTAAAAAATAATTTCTCCTAATGAAACAAAATTAAATGCTAAGCTGGTGCTGCTGTGTGGGAAAATAAAGTGTGGGAGTATCAGCACCAGAATAGCTTAGAGCTGCAGGGAGGAGCAGGGTCAGTCATTTAAGCTCAGTCTTGCTGAGCCTCAGGAAGGGTGCAGAGGTGAGAGGATGAATCTGCCCCAGTGGGAAGAGGCTGCAAAGTGCAGAGAACAGGGCTGGAGGCCCACTATCTCCAGCTTTTTGCCTCAGCTTTGCTACCAAATCTTCACTGTGATGTTAAACAATACTTTTCGTCTCCCTTTTCTATCCTATATCTGCCTGCAGATCCAATATAGACTATTGGATCCAACCATTAGAGTCTGTGTAGCCACACAAACATCAGAAAAATGTCACTTCTGCAAGGACTTGGAGCACATAATATCCTTCCAAAAGGAGCAAAACCATCATGGTGGGTCCCTTAAGTCCTTAGTCCATGAAGAGCTGAGCTGCTCCAGTTTTCTGTCCTATTTATTTGATTTGTCACTTAGAATATGGAGATGGCAAATACAGGTGCTCTTCTTCTGTCCTTACAGCACCGTAGTGTAACATAATCTTAATCCTAAATAAATCCTTTTTATATGAAAGCAGATGTAGAATTTACCATTGTAAGTATAGACAAAAGCATCTAACCAGATGTCATGAACCACACTGAGAAATACTATCTAGGGGTTTTTTAATTTTTTTTGAATGCTTCATATTCCCTATTAATTATCCTCAAGAAAAACTGTATCATCATTTTCAACATTAACCTGATTAAAAGCATTTAATGATACCTGACTTTGGACTGTTGGCTCATTAGGGAGAAAACCATGAATTTAATAGCATTTGAATCAGATTCCAGATGGGAATTAGCAAGCAGTCTATGTTTCTTGCTTACTGACACAGGCTTGAAGCTGTGAAAAAGGCTCTAAGTAGAGAATACCATGCTCATTGAGTTCAGTGATGCAGGGTAAGGCCCTCACATGCTATTTCTATTAAATACTGTGAGTAAAAAACCACATGCCCAAAGAACATTCACAGATTCTTTCCTGAATCCCCAACTTTCCTAAAGTAAATAACACATCTGAAAAAAACCCACATTCTTTTACAGGAAATGATGATATAAAAGATACATTCACATAAAAATAAATCATTACATCCCATGTGTTCTTTTAGGGAAACCAGAAGTCCTGCACTGAAACATATCTCTGTATTGCAACACTGACCATGGCAGCAGAAAAGAAATATAAATGAAAACTCAAATTCTAGTGAGAACTTTGATAACTCATACTGCCAAGAATGATTATACAAGGAGAATAAAAGGCTTATAAATTTCAGCTATTTCAGGTTCAATGCAAACAGATTGATGAAAAAATGAAAGTGTGCTCTACAGCTGTGGAGATAATACAGTCCTGATCCCAGAAGCCTCTGAATTCTCATTTAAATTAAACCAGTCTGGTCTTGCATGTCATTGCATTGTTTGTTTCCAGCATAATGGGAAATGGTCCCCATGGCTCTCGTGTGTTGCAGATCAAACTGGTAGACCTATGAGTGACTCCATCATCAGGAGTTGTTATGGCAGCTCTAGTAAGGTCTCAGTGGAAGTTACCCTGCTGATAACACACATCTATCCAGCCACATCTATCCAGCCACATCAACTGGATATTCCAAATGACTCACCAGCCACAGAGACTGCAGACAGAGAGGGGGGGGGTTCTGTTATTTCAATATATAATTTATTATTGTCATAACATAAGGTACAGAATTATTAATTATAAAGAACAGCATTTTAACTTTAGGAAGACTTTTAGCTGGGATATATACCAGACTTGTCCTTACTTAACTTCTTCATTAATGATCTGGAGGAGGCAGAAGCAATATGTTAAGGATAATCATTTCCTGTGAGAAACTGAGAGTTACTGTCAGCTCCAGTGAGGACAGAGGCACAGTAGAAAGGGACCAAAAGGACATGAAGATATGAAGAAAAGATATGATTTTCAGACTGGAAAGAGGAAGAGAAGTATTCCAAAATTACCTGCAATACAGGAACAGCTATAAAATATGATTAAAAAGTATAAAAAAATTTTGCAATACTATATGTGAGAAAAATAACAATAACACCAGAAACACAAATAAGCAGCAGCATATTTGGCTTAGTTGAGCCAGAAATGTTGTCCAAATACCCAAGTGTTGAATAGTTTATGTTTTACAAATGTGTAGTGTCTGGGTAGAGGTTTATGTCTTCCCTCCTCTCTTTTCTTCCTTTCCTCCCTCTCTGCCTCCATCCCTTCCATTGTTCCTTCTTTTCTCTCTCTTTGTCTCTCCTTTTCTGCCACATGGCCTGCTGTTCCTTGGGCAGCTCTTTTTCTCCTCCCAACCTTAATATATTCTCATCTTCAGCATGAAAGGTGTGCAATCTACCTGTTCTCTCTTCAACAAGGGCACCTGAAGGAGGTCCTGGGGTCAGTGCCCTGGGTCAGTGGTTTCCTGACACTCCTGTTGCTGAAGAAGTGGATAGTAGTATCCCCTCAACCAGTGATGTAAGCTGCACTCAGCACCAGAGCTTAGTCTTCAATACATATGATGGATTGAATCTTTCACAGGATACATGCCCAGGGATCAAAGTGCTTCAGCCCAGGTGTCCAGTGAGAATTCCACCCTGGCAAGGTCCCTCCTATGTCCTGTGTCTCATCTGCATTATGCAAGCATTTCAGACACTTTATATCTCAGCTGGCTTTAGGTGGACCCATCTAGGGAATCACAAATTATTTTAAGCAGCAAATATGCCTACAAATACCATGTGAGGCTAGACAGTGGAAGAATTTTAGACACCTATGTTTTTCTACAAGTTAAATAGAGCCTTTATAGGTGGGGATTTTTCACCTTTAACCTTCAGTAACTGAATGCCTTCATGATTTCATGTCATACTTTGAAGTATTATTCTGTCTCCTCTTCTATCCTGCCCTTCTGTTAGATTCAGCAAGCATTCACTCAGGTCTGTTTGCCTTTAACTAGACCTGAGTATACTACGTGGGGCAGTATTTTCAGGCAGATGCTGACACTCAGATGACTGTCTCTCAGTAGAATCCACCTAATTGAAGGATATATTTGGCTGAAAAGATAACTGTGGATATAAAAGAGACTCAAAATTTAAAATATTAAAACCAGACTTTCCTAACTACACAGTTTTAAAACATGAGAAACTACCATCTGCAGGTAAATTCAGAGAACAGAAAATATACAAAGATATTTCTGAAATATAATCCTAATCAGAATTTCTTAGTAATTTCTGGCTGATTAAATTTCATTGAATAAAGATAGAATTTTCTAGGACAGAATAGAATTAAATTATATAGACATGGCATTATGTGGACATCTGACATCTCCGTGAGAGATAAAACTAAGAACTGCCACTATCAAATTAAGTGGGAAGTGATAGAAATGAGGGGAGAAATATGAAAATGCAAACACAAACACATATACATATGCATTCATAAATATTCTTTTCTTAAAGTAGTTTTTAAGAACAAATGTGTTAATTACTCTGAATTAATAGTTCTCTAATACTACTGCAGATTGTCTAAAGATTTTATGCCTTTATGTTCAATTACAATGGCCAACACCAAAAAAACGAAGGAAAACTTGAACTGTGTGTTTTTTTCTCTGTCAAATGAACTTACCATGTTGCACCAACGATATAAAGATTCCTGTCTTCATAAAAATATCTTTAGAATGTTAGTATTCACTTTTAGGATATAAAATATTTTATTTTTATTAAAAATGCTGAGACATCATGGATTGACTGGTTCAACGTGGTAATTTCTAAATTGTTTGGAGTTGCTGCAGTTGATCACCAAAAGATTTGTGTAAGACTACCTACAAAACCCAAATGTAACCAGAATAATTGAGAAAAAGTGTATGAATGTGTGTTATATTTCTCTGATTCTGTTATAAGGGCAAATCCACAGCATAACTCTTACAATGTGGCTTTGGGAAATAGCTTATTACTTTTTAATTTCTTTGTATAGGGAGGAGTCACTGTCATAGGGATATTTGTCAGGTAGCCCCCCAGATTCTCAGTGCAAGAGGTCACAAAGTCCTGGTAAAGGAGAGTTTAAATAAAAAAAAAGGTACAATGACAAGCAAGCCAAAGGTGTTAGAATTCTGTGTTATTGATGCTGTGCAGTTTGTTAAAGTACTGTTAAACCAAGTCAGAGCAAAAGGTAAAAAAAAGAACAAGCCATTTTAGATAACATGGGTTCCTACCAGGTGGATCTGCATCAACATTTCATTTCAGATGAAGAGCATGTTTTCAAAGTCAACCTGTATGGACAAATAAATAAAGATCTTGGCATGTTTTGGACTGCAAAGCACAAGGCTGGTCTCAAAGCGTGCAATCCAGATTTCTTAATTTCTTAGATGAAATTAAGCCAATTTCCTCCAGCTGCTATAGCAAATCAATCCATTCGACCAGGCTAGAGCTACTCCAAAGTAAACTTGCCAAATATAGAAAGTGTGAATGTAATTACTGATATTCAAAACAAAGAATCCCCAGTTCTGAGACATGTTAGAGCTGCGATTGCCTGACTGCAACTTCTGAAAATAATGGTCCTCAAGAAGTGAGTGTTTGTTTGCAACTAAAACCATATGAACTCACCACCAAGGAATATTCATACAACATTTTTCAAACCAATTTTCAAACCAATTTTCAAACCAATTTTGTGAATATGGAAAAGAAAATGGATAAAGAAGGCTAATGCATATGACAAAGCAAAATCAGTAAGAACCTTATACCAGTGTTTGCCCAAAGGGCCAGATGTGTCTCCAGCCCTCCCAGTTCCCATGTTTAATTTCTCTATATTATCAGTATAATTCATTCTTCAACTATGTCCATACATTTACTTTCCTGATTTGGTGTAGATACATTATTTGTTACCTGAATTTCATTCCCTCATGTTCTCAGACCCACCTACACAAGGACCAAGGCATGTATGCCCAAATGGGTTGGGTTAGAATGACTTATAGAATCATTAAGATTGGAAATCGGGTCATGAAGCCCAACCATTAACCCATCACTGCCAAGCCCACCCCTAACCCATGTTGCAAGTGCCACATCTACATTTTTTTGAACACTTCCAGGGATTATGACTCCACCACTTCCCTGGACAGCCTGTTCCAATGTTTGACTACTACCCTTTCAGGGAAGAAATTTTTCCTAACAGCCAAGCTAAACCTCCCTTGGTTCAATTTGAGGTTGTTTCTTCTTGTTCCATCACTTCTTATCGAGTAGAAGAGACTGACCCCCACCTGGCTACAATCTCTTGTCAGGGTGCTGTGGAGAGTGATAAGGTCACCCCTGAGTCTCCTTTTCTCCAGGTTAAAAATTCACAGCTCCCTCAGCTGCTCCCCATCTGTGTGACACTGGCTATAAAGTCCCCCATCTTATGTCCTGGTGTGTCCTTGGCTGGCAACAACAAACTGATTTTTAGATGCAACTTTTAATTGGAACATTTGAATTTATTATTTTATCTGACTTTTCCTAAGTCTTAAACAAAAATCTCAAATTTCACTGCACCTTTGTTTTTTTCCTTTTCAAGCATCTTGAGATCCCTACTTTCTTCTTGTTGCCACAATTTTGAATTGTCTTGTTTTCACTCTTCTTCTCATCTGGTCATTTGAATGACAGCCCAGAGATGACCAACATAATCCCCAAAGCTGCCTCACTGCACTTCCAGTACTTCCCAGTACTAACAGTGTTTAATGGTGGGGGATACTATTACCACCCCAACAACCTTTGCTTAATTTTTTCCTGTATATCTTTTACCTCTGCCTCACCTCTTAGATTGAGATTTTTAGCTCATTGGGGCAAAAGAATCTTTCTAAAACTGTGAGAAATACTGTTTCCAGAGTCAAGCAGAATTTTCCTCCATTGTTGGCTTATGGTGTTCCTGTGGGAATTTTTAATGAATACTACTACATTTTAAGGCTCACTCTGAAGCTTCATATCTGTGAACAGTTAAAATCAATTGGGAACTTGAAATTGAGCTGTTTGTAAGGAAAACATCACCTTGTGTTTAAAAATAAATCATGCCTTTAGTTTTGACTTGCCTAATTTAAACAAACCATTAGCTAAGTTTTATTTACATCTCAGTCTTAAGCTGCTGAAGTAGATATTTATGGCTTGGTTCTTAAACTGGTTTTATAATTTGCTTGGCATTTTATATAATACAGAGTAAGTATTTCTAGGGAATTTGATTATTTTTTTCTGTTGTTTTTCTTTCCCCATTTCTTTTTTTGTTTGTTTGTTTTAATTAGCTATGAAATATTTCAATATACCTTAAATAATATGACATAAATTCTGAGACTTGCTGATATTCTCAGTGTGCAAACTACATCACAATTCAAACACAGAAACACTGCAAACCCAACAGATTCAGTCAATGGAGTCAGCCTTATTTTCTATGCCAGGGCACTTTTACAACCAAGAAGATCAAAATCCTTCCTCTTAGCTTTACTAATTCATCAAAAGTTTATTTTTGAAGGAAAGTAGCATTATCTCTTGGACACAATTTTTGTTTGTTTGTTTTTTGCTTTTCCTGTCTAAATACAGGTTTTGGAGTCCTTAGAGTTCTTGCTGACTCTTGTCAGATCTTGTATGTGTAAAACTTCCAGTAACTCATAAATCATTAAGAATTAGGATCCATGTCTGCAGCTGAGACTTCTTAACACTATGTTATATACCTGAGTTTGTCACTAGAAGGAAAGGATGTAATGAACAGAAAAGGGAATAATAAAGGATATTCTAATATGAAACTAGAGATGAGAGAGATTTTAAGAATCACCCTCTGAAAATGCCTATTTTTCACTATCAGCTATCAAAAGAGGTCAGAGTGACCTGCTCAGATACAGTTGTTTAACTTTTAGATTTCCAAAATTAGGTGAGATGAACTGCACATTATATGACTAACATGGAACAGCATTTTTTGGATTGACAGAATTCTAAAAATAAGAGTTTTGAATATATATGGAGCTTTAACAAATTTTCTGCAAACTTCTTAATGCAAAGTCTGAATAAAATCAACACATTTGATAATAATAAAGTTATTAACTTGAATTTACACTCTTGATAAATTTTAGTATGCAAAACCTGTCAGTAACCTAGAATAGCAGAGTTTTGGGAATTTATAGAGCTGATTAGTTATTATACAGTCATTGGTAAAATATAAGGTGTTATCTTGTTGACTTTTTAATAATGTTTGATTAATATTTTTTTTTTTACATACTATATAAAACTATGAAAACATGGATGTTGAAAAAGATGTTAAATGTGCTTCTTTAAGAATAACTCTTCATGGGAAAGAAGGGGGAATTATAAGTAGTGGATTAGGCTATGTTAGCTCTGGGGTTATAATTTAACTTTCAATATTTAATTGAAATTCTTTCCTTATATTAGTCTGATATATATTGAATAAGACATCAATGCAGTTGTGACATTTAACCATCTTTAATGAAACAAATTGGTTCTCTTTATCCATCTTAGTGGAGGCAATAGCTCAAATTTTAAAATACTGTTTTATAAAGCTTCCTCCTCTGTTAAAGCCAGACGTATAAATAATCAATTAATTTTTAAATCAGTTTATTTGAGACAGTTTGAAGATTTTCTTGGCCCATACACCTAGCATGTTTCTTGCTTTTACTTGTGCAAGAAAACCACAATTCCCATACCTTTTCCACTCCACTTTGCAGTGCAAATAAACATATCTCCCCTAGTGAAGAACTCCATGTTTCTTTCCATATTAATCTTTGTACTATGAAACACATCCTCCAAAAAATGAAATTATCAGGTCAGCTCCCTGGTGACAAAATTTATCATGAAGTATCACTTTTCTTGAGAAACATAAGGGGAAGGATGGGGGGTGAGTGCAGAAGTGATGTGTTGTCTTCATACAGACATTTAATTCTCAGCAAGCAAATGTCAATCTTCTCCTTTGATGCCCTGAAACCATGTGAGGCATTTCACAAAGCAAACTTGCTTTTTTGTCTCTAGCTAGAATTCAAGCTAAATTTGATATGACACAGTAAATGTCTACAGACAGACAAGAGTAAAGGTAGAGAAAAAAGGTGGAGAAAATGACAGTAATAATTTCCTGACATGATCAAGGAGCTAGGAGGTGCAAGATGTAGTCTGTCTGTGCAGTTGAACTTGTGTACTGATTGTACATAGCAGGAATAACATTTAAGTAGGTGTTAAATAAGATTGATATGACATTGGCCCCTGTGGAGAACTTTCACTCTGAATTACTGGCCTTGTCATTGAAGCACACCCAAAAACTTTGATGAGAGATCAGCACACCAACCTTTGGTGCTAGTCAGAGTGACAGCAGTTCTGATATTTTCATCAGAACTCTTACATGACATATGGTCTCACATGCAGCTCCTAGATCAATAAAAACCTGAGTGAGTCTCCAGTTGTGATTGAAAGCCATTCTCTGCGTGAGCTGCTCTTGTGCAAGCCTGTTCAGTGCTCCTGGGGTGGAGAAACAGGCCCAGTCAAGGGTAAATGAGCTGTTCATTATCAAGTGGATTTGATTCATTACTAGTCACTCCAAAAGCTCATACTCTGAAGACTGGTGAATACCTAATGTGACGGATTGGCTCCCTTTCTCACTTTGGGTAGGGAAATCATTCTCAGCTTTCACCGTGATTTTGGCACTAACTCTGTTCGTGAGAAAAGTGCCCTTAAAAGAATTGAGCAACCTGGCCTAGTGGAAGGTGTTCCCGCCCATGGTAGGGTAGTTAGAACTAGATGGTTGTTGAGGTCTCTTCCAACTCAAACCATTCTATGATTCTATAAAACACATCTCCACTTTTCAAAGAAATCCACAACACCAGAGACCCATATATCCATCTCCAGGTACCCTCCTAAGGAATCCCCTTTTACCTTAGAACAATAAATGGACACATTCATCAACACTTTCACATATCTGCTGGAGTTCTGCTTACATATTTCAGCAAGCTGTTGGGGGCTCTGTGTTTCCCAAAATCTCATTCTCCTTTTGGTGTACAAAACCCTCAGCATTTGTACTCCTAGGAAAAAAGGAAGCATGTAGCCTGGTCTCCAGCAACTAGTTTTGATACTTAAATGTCATATACATATGCATTCAGTGTCATCTGTTAGGTAATAAGAACTACATCTTAAGGCTGGCAGAAACATCTGCAGACCTCTGAGACACCCCATGCCCTACCAGAACAGTGAGTGGTTGCTAAATATCTCATGTTCAGGCAACTGAAGTGAGATCGTGGCCCTGAAATCATCTTGAGAGCAAGAAACCTGTGGTTTGGTGTCTGTGTACAGATATCTAGAAGACTTCTTTTGGCCAGGATAGACCTAATCAAAGCAGTGAACAAATGCTAGAGAACAGTTCAGCTCTGTCAGGGATGGATGCAAAGAGATGGATTCAGCTGACTTCTAATGCCATTGGAGACACTTTACAGTGCCCAAGACAACATTGGATTGAAGCTGGAACACAGGACCCATGGTACACCATCTCCTTCTGGAACAGATGCTGGAAGGGTAATGGAGGCAGAGTAATTAAAAGTGCCGGAAGCAGAATCCCCCCCTTATCAGGTCATAGTGATCATGGTTTGCATTCTCAGCTGAAAGCACAGATCTTAATTTGCACTGGGGAATACCTCCTGGAGCCACAAATATTGGAAAAGGAGAGTAAGCTTCAGTGAACCACAAAAACTTGTGAATAGTCAAATAATTTTGTTTATAGGCATGTGTTGCTTGTCATTCATGGCAAAAGCAATACCCTGCAAGAGGTTGCAGTGTCTTTTTGCTCATTTTTGTTTCCATCCTCTCAGTATTTTTTGTCTGCTTGAATCAAGTGACCAAACAAGTGATCTTTCAGAATCTTTCCTGATTTCTCATGATACCTTTCCACCCCTCAGATCAGAAGAATTTAATGCCTTCCGCAGTCTCTCTTTCCTGAATCCAAAATGCTAATCCCTTTGGCTCCAGAATCCTCCCAAACCTCTCTCTCAACTTCCCAAACCTGACATAACACCTTTCTTATCCACAAAATCCTATGGACTCCCTAATATACATAGACAATTTGCAGGAGTCCTCAACCCATGACCTCAATGGCAGCAACACCTGAACATCATGAGCCAAATCTAATTCCAACACCACAAAGACTCCAAGCCCTTTTCTGGGTTCTGTCCCCGAGATAATGGCAGCTCTCATATGTTTTCAGTGGCATAATCCTTCCTTCCTTATTTCCTTCCTTCCTTCTTTCCTTCCTTCTTTCCTTCCTTCTTTCCTTCCTTCCT
>JAWWMP010000041.1:3918863-3971567 GCA_035047865.1 Dendrocincla tyrannina
TTCCTTCCTTCCTTCCTTCCTTTCCTTCCTTCCTTTCCTTCCTTTCCTTCCTTTCTTCCTTCCTTTCTTTCCCTTCTTTCTCTCTTGAAGTATGCAAGGTGGAAACAAGTCATGACTGAGGTCAAACTCTAAGAAAAGTTGACTTTAGGTGGTACATGAGGAATTTGAGGAATCCTTTCTCTTTTGCCTCCTTTTTCAACTCTCCCTGAAATGGATCAAACCACAGCTTTTCAAGTTCTCTTATTGAAAAACATAAGAGAAATGAGATTCAAAAATGCCTGTTTTCTGTAGTCACAAGAATCTCACCCTACATGCTGTGTCCTTAAGCCCCTTCCTGTCCTTCACCATCACTGCAGTTTCCCAGTGGTAACCTTAATCTTGAGCCCAAGAGGAAGAATCAGGCACATGTCAAATATCTCTTGTATCTCCAGATTCAAGAAGTAATACCTCACTAGGTCTTCTCTTGCATTCCTCCTTTGCTTTGTCTTGGACTAGATTTGCCCTTTTAACAGCTTGTAGGAAGTTAAATGATTTACAGCTATTTTTTCCAGCCTCTTTAATCCTTTATCACTTTCTTAAATAAATAAAAAATTAGAGAGTAAGCTTCACCTATGAAAGAACTACTCTAATTAATGATGATATGGTATCTTTTATTCAGCTATTAAGTAACAACATTTCTGGAAGACACATGGAAAAAGTATAGATAAGATTAAGATTCTCCACAAGTATCTTGGTCAGCCTTTCCAGCTGAATCGTAAAAGGAATTTCCATCTGGGGTAATTCATACTGTTCTTTTTCCCCCTCTATTTTATGATTTTTATATTTTTTTGTTTAGTTTATATTTATTTTTATTAGAGGTTTATAGGGATGTCTTAAAACATAGGTGGCAAAATTGTCTCTTCAGAAAACAGATGTACAACATGTACCTGTTTCATAAGCTACTTTCATTTTTATAGACAGTTATTATGTCTCTTTTCTCACCTTAAACTGACAGTGTTGTGAACCCTGCTCTGTTCAGGCATCTTTTCACTTGTTGCTGGTTCAGGTTTTAAAACTGCAGCTCTATTAGGCCTACAGAAGTTTCCAAGTCTGGGTCATTTGGGCTAAATGGGCTTGACGATGCCCTCATGAGTAGTTCAGGCAGCATTTCCAAAGGGATGGGACAAACAAATCGTAGCAGAAGGATGGTAATAAGCAAGAGAGACAAGATAGAATGAGTTGGTTTGAAAGGGATCATAAAGGTTATTTAGTTTCCACCCACCACATAGGCAGGGACACCTTCCACTAGACCAGGTTCCTCAAGCTCCATCCAACCTGGCCTTTGACACTTCCAGGGATGGGATAGCCACAGCTTCGCTGTGCAGAGCTGGCTCATATTAAGCCTCTCATCCATGAGCAGGCCCAAATCATTTTCTATAAACTTCTGCTGCCACGATTTATGGCTGTATCCAGAGTTTCAAATGCACATGAGGAAGGAGTAGACTTTCTGGGAAAGCTCCTGAAAATTGATTCTTTCAAGAAGTTGTGGCCATGCAACACACCAGATTTGATCCTGGAAGCTGCAGCCTCTGTCAAAGAAGCTCAGATAAGTGGCCTTAGCATGATGAAACATAATCCATTTTCTTACCTTTTTGAGTAGGATTAGCATGAGCTTCAGAACACCATTGCCAATAACATTTCTGAAAAGCAGTGTAATGTACAGAGGACTCCTTGCTCCTGGAGACAGACAACACGGGCCCACCTTCACATTGCATGAGTTCTACCAGAATCTGATGTTTTCTCTTGAAAGCAGCTTCAGAAGCCTAGAGCACACCTTCCTATGTAGGGAGGCTTGTGTGATGAAAATATAAACCTTGGTGATTTGTCCCACTTATTCTTCTGATTTTTGGGCTTAATCCAAATTCAGTGATCTGAGATCATTCTTGAGAAGACGACAGAGCACTTTACACCCAAACTCTCTGTAACTGCAGCAGCCAATGATCTTTGAGACTGTTTGAGACAAACTTCAATACTGGTGTGATAAACCATGTACATCTAATTATACAGAGAACCCTGTATCGTATATTAATCCTTGCTGGAACTCACTTCTCCATGTGTAAAATGGAGATCAGAGCACCCTTTTTAAGTATTTTATATGGATGATGTCAGACTGTACAGAAGCAGTGTGCAGTCTGTTTCCAAGTTTCAACTTAAAGTTCAAATATAAAGAACACCTCCTTGCAACTTTGGTTGCTTTCTTCATGTTCTTCTTGTGCTCAAAAAAGAAAACATAAAGGTTAATACCTTTATAGCAATAATAATAATAATAATAATAATAAATGATAAATATTGTTAGCAACATTAATAATAATGTGATTATTATTATGGGTGATGATGATAAATAATAAAAAAAGCTGTCTCCTAGCTGTTAAGAAGTTATGATATTTCCTTTCTATCCTCTAGCCAGTGATTCAGTTGCCCAAGCACAGACACGTGGCATCATTTCAATTTCCTTACTGATCCTGCCTGGCCTCCACCATGCTCACACCAGCTTGCCCTTTGCAGATGCTAGGAATGACACAACACATAGCCAGGTATCTCAGGCAGTCATATTTTGGCAACTGAATCAAGATTCCCTTTTTTACACAAAGCAAATCTAGCTTCTCCACAGTAGTGTTGCTTTCTAGATCTTTCACTGTCCTCTTGATCTTCATGTATATGCAATGCCCTGTAAACAAGACTCCAGCTGAGCATATTAGAATAATTGTCATCTGAGACTGATATACAGCCATCCCATTAAAACAGCTCAGAAGAGAATGTGCCCTTTTTTGCTCCAGCTTTATACTATTCACTCCCATTCCAGTAAAATTTCAACTTTAGTGTTGTTCTTTTCACACGCTACTGTCTAGCAAGTTATTTCTCTGTCATATGAATTCTATTTCCTTCTCAGAAGTGTAGCAGCTCATACTGGTTTTTATTGGTATTGAAACACCCCATGAATTAGAATTCAAACCATTTCTCCAAATTTTTTATGCCACCTTCCACTCTGGTCACCCCAGGACTCATAACCTCTGTATTTCCTCCTCCCAACAGTTAAACCCATCTTTCAGATCAGCACTGAAAAGGATAACACAAACTTATTTATCGGTGTCCTGCCAGTATTGCAAAGAACCTCTCACCAGAGTCCATTGAGGCATGCTGATCAACTGCTGAAAATTTAAGCCTGACCAACCCAAAGGAAAAGGAGCAGAGAGACATGAAACAAATTGCCTAAAAGTAAACAACAGAGCCGTTTGATGGAGGAAAGTGTCTAAAATGAATCTTAAGCTGGAAATCAAGGTTCAACCTTAACACTGCATCAGCTGTCACTGCTTCTTTTTTTTATGATTCACTGTTGTGCTGCTGCTGAGAAGAAATTACCCAAAACAGGATTTTACACAGAGCAAAGAAGCTCCAGAACAACTGGGCATCCTTTCAAGCAAGATCTATTCAACCTCTTGTTTCTTCTCTGCACAGGCAGATAAAATTATAATAAATATTATGCAAAAATCTTTAATTTGTGTCTATCATAGTCTGTGATTGCAAAGCTTAACAAACACAACAACCCAAATTGGGTTGTTTTTTTGTGTTGTTGTTTTGGTTCCCTTCTGTGCTGTGCTGAACCATAAATGCTGTTCTGAGATCTATTATTTTGTTGGCAGCAAGTGCTGCTAGTGTTATTACAGAATCGTAATATTTTGAAATTGAGAAGATCTATAAGATCAGCAAGTCCATTTTCCCTCCATGGAAAAGATATATTGTCCCAGGAGAGACATGTCTTACACTAAACTAAGGCTACCTATTGATTGCAGCAAACACTGTCTCTTGCTGATGCCCACCCGTGTTACAGTTTGCATTTCCACATCAAAGTCCTGCTGAATTCTCTCCTGAAAAAGTTTTATTCTGGTCTATATGTGTTTAACCTCTGTCACACAGACTGCAGACAGCCCAGCAGAAAAATAAACTCAGATCACTGACATCTTCTACCACCCTTTCCTGGGGTAAGACCCAGGATGCAGAAGCACTGATTTTTATTTTTCTTTTGAATGTCCATTCCATCGGATTGCTGCCTATCTCATACTACATGCGATGGTACAGAGTACAGTCCTGCACCACACATTCCACATTGCCTAGTAATTCTCCATGTAGTCAGATTTACCCCCCACATGCAAACTGACTTTTCTTTGAATTTCTGTTCCTGCCAGGATTAATTTCTCACATTTTGACAGTCAGTCTAGAGCTTTGAGAACATACCAGTGTTGTGCAGATGCAGGAAACTCATTAGTCTGAGCAACACAGGCTGAGATAGTTCCTTCCACAGGTTCAGACAACCCTTGGGCAAAAAACTCTGCCAGTCTGGAGATAAAATCTGGTGTGGAAACTCTACTGATTGTACCTCAGAGGCAGCAGAAGTCAGACAGCTCATGCAGGGTCTTTTGGTTAGGAAATTCCATGAACAATGAGATGTGTTAATTTAAATGTCGGCCTTACAGGTTGAACCTTGGAGTCTCACATCTGGGTGAAATTAGGAGAAACAGCAGGGAGAAAGGACAATCCAATGCCTTTTGTGCAAAACCTGGGCCATGAGCAGGAGTTACTGACAATGTACATTCACTCCCACTGTGAAACGGTCCTCAGGGACTCCGCAGTCAAAATACAGATATACAATAGTTGCCAGATGGAGAGTGAGAGTAGAAGTTCTGCAGTACTCCCCATTCTGCACAATAAACATGAGTTAATTCAGAAATGCCTCTGAAGTTAATTTGAAGAGGATCACAGAGAAAGCTAAAAACTGCAGTCACAGAATAATAGAATGGTTTGTGTTGGAAGGGACCTACAAGACCATCCAGTTCCAACTCCCCTGCCATAGGCAAGCGCACCTTCCACTATCCCAAGTGGCTCCAAGCCCCATCTAAACCGGACTCGAGTACTTCCAGGGATGGGGCAGCCACAGCTTCTCTGGGCAACTCATGCCAGACCCTCATCACCCTCACAGTAAAGTTTTTCCTAATATCTAATATAAACCTGCCCTCTTCCAGTTTAAAGCCATTCCTCTTTGTCCTATCGGATATCTTTATTCTTCCAGAATGGCAGAAGTTGGCTGGTAAAAGCTGTTTTAAATAGGAAGATATATCCAAAACAGGAAAAAGGAAATATGACTTAAATTTTCATGTGCAATGTGCTAGAATCAGGTGCCAAAAGCTACTGCTGATAGTGCTGACGGACAAAAAAGTTCCCTTTTCAGAGAATCTCTAAATATACTGAGCTGGAATGGGTCCACAAGGATCATCCATTCCAACTCCCAAAGGTAGGTGATACAGTATGTTTCAGGACAGAACGTGACAAAACATGATATGCTGGAAAGATCTCACTTGATTTGTGAAAAAGTGGTTAAGTACAGAAATCAGCCCAGTGGTGGCGTTCAACAGTTGTTAGTAAGCAACCAGGAAAAAGCAACAAATTTGTTATTTTCCACTGTGGTCTCTAGATAACCAGGTTTCAATCAGTTCTAGATCTCCCTGCCTTCATTTGCCAGTCATCCCACATTCAACCATTCAAGCAAGTTATAATCCATCATATCTCTGCATATTATTGTTCCTCTAAAGATCACCTGTCAGTTTGCTGTGTTCACCACTTAAATTAACAGACTTCCTAGGGGTTTCGTTAAATCTTACTCCTTTTTGTCCCTTTTGAAGCAGTCAGCTGTGATTTATTTTTTTTTTTCTTATCACTCTAGCACCAAGAAAAGCTGGGAAATATTATCAGTTCTCTCTGCAGGGAAAGGACATGAAAACTGCCACTCTGGACTATGTTCTCTTCTGCACTCCGGAAACAAAGCATTGATGAGCCACCGATGGAAGGACCTTCCTCACACAACACCACACGACATCGGCTGAGCATGAAGGCACAAAAGGCATTTATTCAACTGGGCCTCGGGCTTTTATAGCGTCCCGAGGGAAGGTTCTGGAACTTGGATGTGATTGGATAGAACAGGGAGCGGAGTTTGTAACTGGGCAACCAAACAACTAATCGGGAGCAACTAGCCAAAGGAGGTAAAACGAACTAATAGGGAAGCAGGATCCAGGGCAAAGGCGGGAAACCTGTGAGGGGGAAGAAGACAACATGGAGGAAAACGGGGGATGAAACAACAAGGGATCCGCTGGCGAGACCCTTCGAGGGTAAGAAGGACAGGCACACTCCAGGCAGAGGTATGATGGATGGTGGAAAGGCTATGGTGGAATGGCACATTTATTAAAATGGCACTGGCTTATATAAGGGTGGCATGGAACTTTCTGGAAAGGGGGTGGATTTTGGGAGGAGCATGCTAATCCTCCTACACAGAAGTCAAAAACAGGGGAGGATCACATAAAGGGTAAACAAGGGTGGAGATAACCATATACTGGAAAAGCTCCACTGTGGCAGAATCTGTCCAATCAGGGAGCAGGGATAACATGAGGGAGAAAACCAAACTCCATTTTGTGTAGCATGCAACAATGCTATTTAACTTTATAACTGTGAATTCATAAACTGGGAAACCCGTAACAATCCAATATACAGCAATAAACTTTCTTTTGTGCAGGATAGCTCGTTCTTGTAGCTCTCCTTCTTGATTCTTCAGTCTCGTCAAGCAATCCCATTGTCTTTTTTCCATTTCGTGGAACTCCATTCTCCAACAATCCACCATGGTGGGGATCAACCTGAGGGATGCACCTAAGGAAGCAACCATGGGGAAAACCATAAACAGGGGAGGTTCTGCTTTCTACAAATGATTGTATACTCATGAGTTGATCAATCATATGCAGGATCAAGAAATATCCGTAAGCAATTAAACTTCAGTCCTTTCTTCAAGCCTCTGACATGAATGTCCAAAACTCCACAGCCTGCTCCGTCTTCAGCCTCTCCATCCTTGTAAGTCCACTTTTGGAAGTTTCTTTTCCACGTCTTGTAGCTCTTGTGTTCTTCCACAAAGCATGTGCTGGCTTTTTGACAAGATCTTTTCTTTAGGCAAAAGAGTCTAAAATATCATAAGAAAGTGTACAATGCATGGATTTTAGTGAATTGGGATTACTTTCTTGTGTCACTTGAGATTTATCTCAAGCTTTGGCCATGGATGTGCTGTTCAGAGGAGTAATCCTTGGAAATTAGGAGTGGCACAAGAGGATTAAGTGAAAGCTCATATTTTGCATTCTTTGTACACTGTACATTAGGCAAGAGCTGTCCGCTGGCACAAGGTGTTGAAGACACAACCACTTCTCGTATTTCTCTGTGCAAGAGGTGTGGGAGATATTTCCATAAGCAGTTTTCTCCTACATTGCTTTTCAAACTCGTCAAGGCCATGGGCCTCATGAACCTGAGATCAAGTCTCTGAGCCCATGGGGATGGCTGGTAATAATGACAGAATAAAAGATATTTTTCAATTAATAGGAATTTCAATGGAAAATGGAATTTTAAGAGGACTAAAAGCACCTGCCTGTTCAGTTAGAATCTGGGTGTGGTTGCAGATGAAAAAGAAAATAATGCATGGATATGGGGGAAAAAAATTGGTGAATAAAACTTATGCAGAAAGGGAGCTAAGAATTCAAACACACCTACAGAAATCATTTTGCATCAAATACAATAGTGTGCATTGATCCAAACTTTTAATTTACAATTTATTCTGGGAAAAAATCTTCTTTGTTCCCTTCTTTTTGCTTTTATGTCTGCTTTACCTAATCACTAACCTGAGCAGCATCCTATTCTATTTTCAAATATGTTATTACAGTGACAGCTATTAACTCATAGACTAGTCCTCCATGGGTGTTATTTAAACACAGTCCACATCCACTGAAGAGCTTTATTTGAGTAATGGAGGGAGAAAGAATGTAAATAAGCAGCATCATATAAAAGTGATGTTTTGCATCCTTGTACTTTCTCCACATCCTGATTACCTGGTTCTTTATTTTTCTGCTGGGCACAGACTTCACTCTTTAGAAGTACTTTACCAGGATAATTGTTACTAATTGCTTTGCTGACAAACTCAGGAATAGTCCTTTTACTGGAGCAGGAACTCAGGTTTTTCATGGCTGTTAACACTCTCCTTTTTTTGTTCCTGAACATTTTACTGGAGTTTTACTGGAGGTTTACAAATATTCTTTCACTTTCCTGCATTTATTGCCTGCAAGCTCTGTGCAGAAATATTATCCTTAAAGAACAAACAATGTAAGACATGCCAGTAGCAGAGTATAAAGGAAATATTCAGCTGGCTGACTAATGAAAGGAAAAATCAATTATATGGACAGCTCTTCAAAATCTTTATGTTGTTGGGTTTTGTTGCTGTGGTTTGTTTGGGTTTTTTTTGTCTTTGGGAAAGTTTTATCTTATGTAACATTGCTATTAAAGTACAGCAGCTCAGCTGAAAATCATATTGACTGGTATATTGTAAACTCTTCTGGGCTGGCACTACATTTCTCTTTATGTTCGCCAACTTAATCGTTATTAAGACCCCCAGATAGTGCTTTTAGAAGTGCACCCTTGTAAGACAGTAGGGACCTTGAACAATAAGTGACAGGAAATAATGGTAAATCACTGCAAATTGTAATGTTTTCATAGGAAAGTGGGGATGCAAAACAAGAATAAGATCAGTGGAGGTGTGGGAGAACTGCAATGAGAAACTTTTCTTTTCCCTCAGTGTTTTAAATAGCTGCCCAGCAGCTTGGCTGCTGAATCCTGTTCCTGTCAACACAAACCTAACACTGAAATCATAATGTACACCATGGAAGCAACAAAATATCCCTTTAAGGTCAAACTTCCATTGTGGTAATTCTCAATCAGGACACATTTTATGCCCTTTTTCTTTTTGTATTTATTCAATTAATTTCTTGAATTTCTAATATTGGTCAGAGCCAGTCTAAATTGTCCAACCTAATTTTTTCTTACCAAAAACCTAAAACTATCCCAACAAACAACAACAAAAAAAAAACAACAAAAAAAAGAAAACAGAAAAACAAAAACAAACAGAAAACCCAAACCAAAACCCAAAAAAACCTCCAAAAACAAAACAAAAAAACAAACAAACAAACAAAAAACTGAGTGGCCAAAATCCCCACAGTCTTCCAAACAAGCCACCTTTAAAAATATGGTCCTCAGGCAAAAAGCTGAAGCAGTACTTTTCAGTCTCATCAAAATGGATTTATTTTTCCTGTAACATTTGCATTTTTGCTTAGCTAAATCACCAATTATAATTTCATTTTTATTATGAGTAACATAAAAGGAAAATAATGTTCCCATGGTTTTTCAGTTGGAATATCATGCACACACTTGAATATTTAACCTCAAGAAGAAAATCTACTGGAGCGATTCAGATGAAAAACAGCAAATTTAATATTCTAGGAAAAAGAACATATGAGCAGAGACTGAAGAAACAGAATGTGTTTAGCTTGGTATCTTTGGATATGTGAAAGATTGCTGAGGCTGAGAAGGGAAAAAGAATACAATGCTTTTTGTTTTCAATGGGTACTCCATTGTAGACACCAAAAAAAGAACAAAGTTTGCAATAAGGGAAGAAGGATTCAGGTTAAATGTGACAAACCCCCCCTTAATATTAGAAAGGTTATCACAGTAATGGATTGCTTGGATAGGTGAAGAATCTCAGTTGAAAGTTGCCTTTAAAATTTGGTCAGAAAAACAGAATGGGAGAAATGACAGATGACACTAAACTTCCATTTGAACTAAGGAGTCACAAAGACTTATCCTAGACCTTACTTTGCTCTTTTTCTATGATTTTTGCATAATTTTTTTTTCTTATTACAATGCATGTGTGACAATGACCATTCATCACAAGCCTTTGCAGTTCTTTTGTTTTCAAATGGAATCAAGATTCAATTTTGAACCTCTTTTAATGGTGTTGTTAGGGTTCTAAAGACAGAAAGAAGGGTCAAAGGGTTACATGCAGCTAAATAAATGAGGGTTTCCTGAGGCAACTTTCTTACCAGCAAGAGAATTAAAAGTCACTGCATGGAAGGTTTTAACAACTCCTGTTATTCATTAATAGTAAAGAGAATATTTATCCTGTGAAAAGATGGCTAAAAGGTCATGCAATAACACTACTGGGAAAAATAATTTTATGTATTTATAAATATATCACATTCCATGGCAAAAGAAATCACTCTGCAATCATAATTAGGAAATGCTTTGACTGTATTCCATAATATATTAGTTCCCTTAGATCAGTATATCATCCCTGAAATTTCACATTGAGTTACCAAGGGAATAAAAAAGGGAAGTGGAGGATGTTCAGAAGCAATTGTATCAATTGTTCTCCTGAGCCTAAACATTAATTTATTCAGCAAATAAAGTCAGTGCTAATTGCTCCGCTAAACAGACGTTATGAAGTTGGATTGTATCCAGAGCACCAGTGTTTGCCCCAGGTTGCTCTGTTGTGAACTGGTGCAGTTCTCTGCCTGGATGCAAACATCAGTGGTGGTGCTTCACCTTCCTCTTCATCACTTTGTTTCCACTAAGTCCCTCACTACAGAAAAGACATTGAGGAGCTGGAATTGTCCAGAGACGGGCAATTGAGCTGGAGCACAAGTCTGATGAGCAGCAGCTGAAGGAGATGGGGGACTTAGCCTGGAGAAAAGGAGGCTCAGGGGTGACCTTTTCACTCTCTACAACTCCCTGACAGGAGGTTGTAGCCAGGAAGGGATTGAGCTCTTCTCCCATATGACAAGTGACAGAACAAGAGGAAATGGCCTCAAGTTGTACCAGGGGAGATTTAGATTGAATATCAGGAAAAAATTTCTTCACTGAAAGGGTTTTAAGCACTGGAGTATTCTGACCAGGGAAGTGATGGAATCACTGTCCCTGGAAGGGTTCAAAAAATGAGCAGATGTGACATTTGAAGACAAGGTTTAGTGGTGGCCTTTGCAGAGCTGGGCTAATGGTTGGACTCCATGCTCTCAGAGGACTCTTCAATCCTTAATGATCCTATGGTTTAGAAAAAGAATGGGAAACACTCTCACATGTTGAATAAACACAGAATTAACATTATTGATACCTTTTTATATTGCGTCACATTTTCTTTAGTGTGGACAAAGTCACGAGGAGAGTTGGAAAGATGTCACTATCACAGCTACCAACAGCGGGGCGAGAGCTCGAGGATGGTCAAAGCAGGGAGTGTGTGCAAACATAACACAAATTAGGATGTCCACACTGACCTTAAGCTTTCTCTGTGTGCCCACAGTTGATTTTAATGTGACTCATCTTTCAAAATTTGCTAAGTAGAATTGAAGCAGTAAAATTGGGCTCATTACCAATTATGCTTCATATTGTGGTAGAAGAAAGTTACCCCCATTAAGTACCCCCATTAAGTAGAAGACTCCAATGAGACAGGGGTTTCCAACCACTGAACAGAAGTTTTCCCCTGACCTCAAAAGTGAAGAAATGCTGGTATTGCACAACAAATGTTCCATAAATAAATTGAATAATTTCGTTTTGCTATTTGAGTGCCTTTATTTTGCTGTCTGGAAATCAGAAAACTAAAACCCAGCAGCTATTTTGTCTTTTATGTATCAAATACACATTGAAATTCACAATTACTGGAGTAGCTGAGGTCAGTTGGCTTGTTCAGCCTGGAGGAGTCCGAGGGCAGATCTCACTGTGATCTGCAGCCTCCTCATCAGGGAAGCAGAGGGGTAGGACCTGATCTCTTCTCTGGTGAGCAGTGACAGGACCCAAGGGAATGAAGTTGTGTCAGCGGAGGTTTAGGTTGGATATTAAGAAAATGTTGTCCACCCAGAGGGTGGTCGGGCACTGGAACAGACTCTCCATAGAAGTGGTCACAGCACCAAGCCTGTCAGAGTTCAGAAACGTTTGGACAATGTTCTCAGGCACATGGTGGGATTCTTGGGGCTGTTCAGTGCAGGGCCCAGAGCTGGACTTTGATTACTCCTGTGGGTCTCTTCCAACTCAGGGTAGTCTGCAATTCTATAAGATACGACTTAATTATATTTGCATTTTATTTGAAATATATTTAAAACACTTTTTCTTGTCTTCATGCCCAAGAATGTGTTTCATGTACCTGTTATAAAATTAACAGTAGGAAAATTGCCTCTTTCCCAATATGTTCATCATATGGAAATAAACAGCTTACTTGGCTCACTTTTACCAGCACTCATTAATTAATTCTCATAACACTCCTGTAAGTATCAGCATCTGTTAAACATTAGCACACACAGACAGATGAATCCTTTGTGGTTTTTCTTTTGCATATTTGTTTTTCCTCAAAGACACTGGAGAGTTATAAAGTTTCTTTAATTCTTGGACACTAGATATTCTGTCCAGATTTTTACCTTGCTTAATGTTGGAACTCTGAGGTAGGGTGTTTTTAATTTCACCCTTTGAAATATGGACCTCCATGATAACAAAACTACTGAAAAATATGTCTATGCATAAATATCTCTATATTGTGGCAATACCCCCTTCTTCTGCTTGTCTGAACTCCTCCTACTTTATATTTAGCTTATCTTGTTTTCTTGCATAAAGGAGGCTTTAGGCTTAGATTCTCTTTTTAATTTTATTATTACTAGTCCTTTTCTTCCATAGACACAACCTTTTTGTTTCTCATCTTTAAAATGAACAGAACATCCAGGCCTCACTTAGGCCACCACTGCCTGAGCATCCTGACCACATAAACTTCTCTTCTTCTGCCTAATCATGAAAGTCTGCACCCATATCTGAGTTAAATATCTGCATTTCTTTTCCATTCAATAAAAAAAACCCAAACACTATTTCTAGAGCATTATTTATCTCATCGTGACAAATACTTCCAATCTGAACAGGGGAAACAGACCCTAAAATACCCATTTCTCTCCTTTCCCTGTGTAGTGATTCTGGTTTGCCACGTGAGGTGGGAATGTGAACCACACCCTTTAGTGTGGTTCACATTCAAAGGGCTCAAAAAATCTGCGGTTTACTTTAGTTACCTATGGACCTATCCAAAATTAGATGAGGCAAAACACAATGAAAAAACCTTAAAGCTTTTCTTCCAGGCTCATTTCCTTTTTGATCTTTCCTTGAACTTTTATCAAGAATTTTATTTTTCTTCTGCACATGGTATTTTTTTCTAGTTATGAGAATGAGCTGAAGTCATACTGTCCCATCCTTAGAGGTTTTCTTGCTTCCTGAGCTGGGCCAGGAATGAAAAAACTCAGCAGATTCGTCATTTTGTTTTTCTTTTCTGTTTTCTTTATCTCTGAGCATCATTCTCTGCTCTCATTGAAGAATCATAAGCATCTATTACCTTATTTTGTTGTCATTTTTCAGAGCAAAGAAATAGCAGAAAACAGATTTATGTATTAAAAATAAGATATATTTTCAGATTTTTTCTCTTCCCAAAAAAGGGACATTCAGGTGATTTTGATCTTTAGTGTAATCCTGTTCATAGGTAACTTTCTGAGATCTAACTTTTTTCTCCTCCATCTGACCACGATGAAGCGTAGGATACATCATTCCAAAAACAAAACTAAAATTCCTAAACACTTGTGTAAGGTTATCGTAGACTTACTTTATGCAGTTTGGTAGCATAAGGGGGTTAAAGCTGGAAACAAAACTGAGTTCCAGCTGTGAAACTCATATGGCTGTGTTTTCTTTATACCACACCTTTAAACCTCCAAGACCTTCCTGTTGAGAAAAATAAGTACTCTCAGAGGCAGGTACAACATAGGTCTTTTAAAGGACACCTTAACTTTGTTCTTCTGTTGTTTTATAGTAAAATGATTCCCAGTGAAAGTAACGCATTGAAATTGTATTTTTTGCATAGAAACAGCATAGCCCTTACCAGTGCTTTAGCCATGCAGAGCTGGGGATATTTATGGCTTTTCTGACCAGTAGAAGTTTGCATTTAGTTTAAAGATGCAGAGAAGCTTTACATTTCCACAGAAACAGAATGAGGACATATAAAGCAGCTGTGCTCCCCAAAGCTGCAAACAGGCTCTTAGATTATCTGTTGCTGAATTCCTACAGTCCTGCTTTTACCACAGTTACAAAACTTGTAACATTTCTAAATTCACATTTTTGTCTTTCCCACCACCTGAAAATGCCATCTGCTGTTTATCTCAAATATATTCAGCTTTCCATAGAGTATTTCTTTGGGATGTTCTCAAATTCCATTTTGGTTAGACTTTGTTTTTGACTTTGTTTTATTTTTGTCTTATTTATTTAGTGATGAAACTGTGCATAGTGCAAGGCACGCATGAGACCTGTTACGTCTTTCCCTTATGTTGCAATCTCTCTGTGCATTTTAAACAAAAAAGAAGGTTTTTTGTTTGAGCTGCTGGTCACAATCCTTATTAACACCCATGAAGGGATGGTTCATGGGGATTAAGTCACTGTTGAAATGCTTATTCTTGATTTGTGATACGGCCAGTGCACAACCAGGATTGATATTCCCTGAGCATTTATTATGCATTTCCTGAACAAAATACTGACTTGCCAAGAAGAATATATTGGGATGCATTTTTCTAGGGTATTGTGACTTTTTAGCAATGAGGGGTTTTGGGGGGAGTTTTCTTCTTCAAATTGTCAAAGAAATGTGTTCATTTCACAAAAAGTCTTGTTAGGAAGCCCTTCCAAGCTCCACATGGAAATCGAGTCAGAGTGGATGCTGATTATGACACACTTCAAATCAGAGTTAAACGCTGATGAGTGCTTTGCTCATGAGGTATTTTGATACGGACCCTTCTCGACCTATTGTTTTAGTGATAAATCAATATAATTCTTTAAAGAAGAGTGACACTCATCTAACTCAGTTGTATTTTCTAAAATCCAGCTGTCTAACCACAGTAATCAAAGCTTCAGGTACAGTCAATGGAAAGAAATAGCTGGATAGGGCAGGTGCCCGTCTTTTGGAATGACACAGATCTCTGACACTGCCTCTCCTATGGCTTTACAGGAAACTCCAACCACTTGCTTGATAAAACAACTGGATTTTAGATGGATGGACATAAAAATAATATGAGAACTGACATTAAAGGGGGATGTGCTCTTAAGGTCAATATTTGGGCAACACTCTTTAATACTCTTCATTTAAGACCTGGATGATGGGCGAGAGTGCATCTTCAGCCAGCTTGCAAATGATACAGTCCTGGGAGGAGTGATTGACAGATCAGATGATTATATTACCTTTTAAAGGGACCTTGATATGCTGTGAAAATGGGTCATCAAGAAAGCCACAAAGTTCAGCAAAGGGAAATGCAAAGTCCAGCGCATGGGGAGGAACAACCTCATTCACCAGTGCGTGTTGTGGGCTCTTATTGTTGTGTGGAAATGCCTAATTGTGGGGTTGGAAATCGGGGAAGAGCAAAGAAGATAGAACCAGACTCTTCTCAGTGGTGTTCACAGAGAGGCCATGAGGTAATGGGCATAAACTGAAATACAAAAAGCTCCACTTAAATATAAGAAAAAGATCAAACACTGGAACAGATTGCCCAGACAAGTCCTCAGAAATATTCAAAACACAACTGGAAGTGGCTTTGGGCAACCTGCTATGGCTGACTGCTCAGGCTGGGGAAATTGGAGTTTGCACTCTTCAATGGACTTTCCAAACAAAACACTGCCATGATTCTTTGAAAATCCTGCAGCTTGGTAATTTCTTGATATTTTTAACCCAGGTCTTAATTAAAACCTACTCTCACCCCGTCTTTCTAAAGAGACTTTAAAAATCTGAATTTCTGGATGCAGAAGAAGAAAAACAGAGGTTACAACCTGAGCTTTCTCTAAAATAAGAAATTTCATTGTACAAACAATCCAAGTTCGGGGTTCTCACTCAAGGATACTACTTGAAGCCTGCTGTTGTACTGGCTCTAGAGAAATGTTGATCTTCACTGAGCAGCCCTAACATGGGTATTTACTGCAGTTTGGGATGACCCTGCACAGTCATAGAGGGTTGGGGGAGTTCAAAGTCTTGCTTAGCAGGTAAAAAGGTTAGATGATACCATGTTTGCGCAAAGGCAGCTCAGGCTCCTGGTTCTTTCTTTTGAGAAGGAATTGATATAAAAAATAGTCTGCTACTAAATGGCACCTGCAGCAGTACTGCTTGAAAATGTTGAGGTATTTTAAAAGGCACTGACTAACACAAATATTTCAGTTGGCTTTGCTGGATTCCTGTGTTTCTCGCATAGTGAATGTATACAGAGTGCAAAACAAGTGAGTTTAAGCTTTTCTTTAGATAATTCTTTCAGGATTAATTAGTGATCTTTCCAGTTTAATTCCTGTAGTGGTGGCTTCTTTGATAAAACATTTTTTTCAGTTCAACGAACAGACACTTCAGTCAACATCTAAACTGCACATTTCTGAAAATCTTGCTTTAAATTACATCCGGAATCAATGAGAACACCAATGTTTCAGGCTTGGAGCAGGAAGGATTATCTAGTGGTTAGAGCATAAGCCTGGAAATGAGGGGACACAGTTTTAGCTTCTTTCCCTGTCACAGATGTTTTATGTTATCCTAGATAAGTCATTTTGCCTTTCTGTGCCTCTTACTCCCAGTTGTCAAATAACTCTTCCTTCTTTACCTCTGTGGGATAACATAAAGCATGTGAAGTGTCCGGATTTTATAGTATTAGTTGCCATAAATTTATCTTAGCCTGTCAATTTTACACTGGTGAGGGTACATTTTGTTAGAGAATCCAACAGAATTATTTTGTCATTATATTGCCTAACAGAGCCCAGTCAGCTCATAGTTTTGCAGAAATATAGATTGGGGTTTTGTGGAGTTTTGCTTTATTTTTAATGTTTGTTTTATCACAGGGGTTGGAGAGTCAGGGCAGAGTAACTTCTAGCAAAATTAGGAGAGGATGAAGGGAGGCAACTGAACTGGACATACTTTAATGTGTCTTGAATGGCCCAGGGTACCAGTGGTTAGCTTATTGAATCAGAACTTTGTTATTGTATTTCTACAATTTCTCTGAACTAAATTCAAAATACACCCATAGAGCACATGTTGGATATTTATTGCTATCTGCCCTTAATTACAAAGGTTGGTCTCTCTCAGAGCATCAGTTATGATGGTCGTTTCTCATTTTTGATGCATCTCATATTTGGGATTGGACTGTTCTTCTGCACAATAATTAACATTATGCAAAACTGTCAGAAAATATGAGGGATGGAATATATGGGACATTAGCTGCCTTAGGCATCTAATAACCCAGCTAGAATTTGGGGTCTAAGCACCTTTGTGATTTCATCTCTTGTTACTGCAGTATTAGAAGTAGACTTCAGAAGAAGAAGAAAAGAGGAAAGAAGAAATAACTCTGTCAATGTAATAACTTGTGCCAGCCAAAACAAACAAGCAGAAAAAAAAAATATCCAATTTCAAATAATCTCCAGTGGAGATTTCTAGCCTAATTGGCTCATGATAATGGATGAGTGGTTCTTCCCTAATTGGTAGTTTTGAGTAGGACTATGGGCTTTTTTGTTCTCTGATCACCTTGGACATTGCCAGAGTAATGTTTCAGTTGATAGTCTGACACTTCACTCCCACTTTTTCCCTCATACTACAATTTCAGAGTCAGTTAAGTCATCTGATGATGCCGTTTAATTCTCTTATAAATAACGGGTTTGCACAATGGGAGAACTGCTGCTCAGAAATTATAGCCCAACAAAACAATTTGGACATTACTTTGGATGACACATGCACATCTATTATTTCAAAATTATTATTGTGGTGTTTTCATATAATCTTTGATTAAATTGAGTAGTTATCTTCAGAAGAACCACAGTAACTATAACCCAATCCAGTACAGACTGATTTACTATTGGCACTGTGTAACCCTACATAGTTCTGTTTCACCTCCTCTATTTTTTCTCAGAGTAATAAAAAGCAAACATACACAAAAGAAATTAAATTGGTTTTCAAGCAGCAAAACATTTGTATGGCAAAACCACATTTTTGCAAATATCACAGTTAACTCTCTTTGTGTTAAGAGATCAGTACAAATATCTTGAAACATCTAAGTTACATGGAACAAATAACCTCTACCCATAAGTTTACAGATATTTCTCTTCCCCTGCCTCAAAGGCCCATTATCCCACTGATGACTCTTGCAGGGGTTCTTGTATCTCCTTTGAAACATGAATTACCTTGGAGTTCATTTTCTATGCTAGAAAAATTACTGGCCTAATGTTAAATCTGCAATGCATGCATAATGGAATGGCTTTCCGTTCAAAGATCTTTAGAAACTCTATGGGATAAGTGATTATCTCACAGTCAAACCATTGTGAATTTTCACTGAAAACTTATCAGGCAGTCTTCTCATTTTGGTCAGTGTCTGTCAGTGTCCTTAGCAGTTGGGATATACAATAGGCTAAAACTGAACATGGCTTGCCCTGATTTTGCATGTCTGTACTTTGTCATGTGGAACTTATAACTTGGGAGAAGAATTGACCTCTATTTACACAACAGTTTGTACTAAAAGTCAATGTGACACCCTAGGGCATCTGAGACATTCATACATGGCCAGTAAATATGACATTGGACCTACTGGAGACCAGTGGCCTTCTGGGGCAGCATCAGGAGAACATACAGAATTCCCTGAGATATCTCAACTGGAGCCATGTCCTATGAGAGTAACTGAATTGCTTCCAGGGAATGATTCTTTTATTATATTTTAGATGTCTACAGTGAGAAGAAATAAATCTTACAATAGATCTTTATCAACTGTTAAAGAAAGATAATTAACTTCCTACTGAGATTGAGATGATAACTGTATGCTTCAGTCTACAGATGAGATATCTACAGGTAGATGCATATAAATTAGGTTTTCACAAATGATTAATGTGTCTAAACTCTCTGTATGAAAGTTTGACTCTTTAGTCAATGAAAGTCTGGCACCGTGTTCAGTTCCCTCAAAAGTACCTAGTTCTGTTTCTGAGGATCAAGGATTTCCCACAGGTCCTCCCACTGGCAGGTGGGACAGATCAGTAAAACTTCAGAGTTCGAAGGCAGATAAAATTGTTTTTCTCTGTGCTGACCCACGGGATTTGGGATATCTGAGAGGCAGAATGCATCACAGAATAATTTGATTAGAAGGGATCTCTGGAGGCATTGGGTCCAACCCCCAGCTTAAAGCACCAGCCTGCAGATGCCTACAAACCCCATGCACAATGAGATATGTGGAAAGGTCTAGCAAACAGCATCAAAATCATCTGCCATACTCCTTTTGGGGCACTTTAGATGGACAGGTCCTCAGAGATAAGCTGCAGCTACTCTCTGCCTTATTTAAGGTCAAGTCCTTTATTTCTTCACTTTAAAACAAGGTTCTTTCAAACCTGAATGGACTCCCTTTCCCACCTTAGTGATATCAATAGGAGGTAGCCATTCCCTAGAGAGATATTGTTATAGAAGAGCACATATTTTAATTTACAGTGGGGTCTTTTTAGATGGTGCTAACATACACTTACAACAGAGTAAATTAAGGAGAAATAACAGATTTGCACCATGGACTTCAATATACAAAGAAAGATGGACAAGTTTAGGAGCAGCAAGTTCTCCATTGCCTGAATGAAAATGCACTGAAGAGAGCGGGGAGAAGCAGGAAAATTATTTACTAATGTTTAGTTTTCTGTAGTCATCACATTTAGATACAAAAACTTTTCATTCATTCTGGAAAACATAATGCAAAAACAAACTTTAGAATATTTATAAACAAGGCGATAAAATTTTAGGTACAGTCTGATGCAGCTCCTTGTCTTTTTTCATGTAATGATTCTCATCAGGATTTCCTCAGTTCTGTTGTAATCTCCAGTAATGACATCTCTGAGTGAACACTGCTACCCACAACCTGTGCTGAAATTATTTTTTAAAAGGGAGAATGCTAATATATTTATGAAAATTGTTTCTGGTGACCAATGTGATGGTTTATTCTTCTGTGAACTGACCATTTCATATGGCTCTACTTATTCTTGTGAAATATAAGTATTTAACTGAAGGATATTATGGATTTTTAAATGTAGATAACAGATTTTGCCTTGAGAGCAGAAGTCTCTGATCTTCAGCACAAAAATAGTTAAGTGCTTAATTTTTAAAGAAAAATGGATAAAAGGAATTATTCTGAAGAAAAAATCCAAATATTTTCTGACCATGCCTATTAATACAAACTTTTTCTTATATTTCTTACGGAAATTCTCAGATGCAAAATGCAAGGGGGCTTTTTGTTCATAAGAAATTTTAGGAGACAAATGGCTTCTTTGCATTTCACCAGTGCGAAGCAGATCAAAACTGTGTACTTGGAAATGTACCACTATCTGCAGGGACTAGGTGCAAAACTATTTGAAACTGCTCATTTCTTTTTCTGGCTTAGCAAAGCCTCTGATCATCCTGTAACTATAGCAACATAACCATAAGCTGCTCAATTTTAGGCAATTTTTTTGTGCATTGTCTATTTTTTCCAGAATGTAAAAAGATAATGAGAGAGGTGCTCTATTTTGTTTGCTTTGTTAAGCTATATTTAAATTATCAGTGATAAACAGAAGGAATTAAAAATTCTCTTGTTTCTAAATGCTTTTATTGTTAATTTTATTTACCTGAAGAGTTAGAGGAGGTGATCCATTTTCCTGAGTGTAGGCACATTATTCCATTTGAGAAGCCCTGGGGGTTCCCACCTGGTATCCATCTGCCACAGCAAAAGAGTACAAGTTTGGGAGCTTGTAGATGGCTTCGGTGGAGCTGGACACCTATGTCTAGGTAGCTCAGTTTCACCAAGGCCTGGCCACATATTGTTCAAAATATCCTTGATTCCTGCCATCAGGATAACTGGATGCTTCCTTAATGTTAAACATCCAGGTATGGTATCTTCCAGGAAGATGCTATTCAGTATCTTCCTCCTGGAAGATACTGAATAGGACTACATCAGGTCCCTAAAATACAGTGGATTTTTTTTTTTTCCCACCAAACTTTCTTCTCTTGGAGTCTTCTTGAAATATTGTAACCCAAAAATTTTTGGATTTGTCTGCAGGTAGAGGTTTAACTCAGATGCCTGTACTCGGGTTTCTTACACAGTTGAAGGTTTGGGGGTTAGGGGATTTTTGTTTGTTTGGGTTTTTTGTTTGGTTTGTGGTTTTTGTTTGTTTGTTTGTTTGTGGGTGGTTTTTGTTTTTCCAAGCTGGAAAAATGCAGGTTTCCTATAGGTTTTGTGTCCTATTTGCCGACTCCATAAGGAGGTCACCAATAGCACAGAGCAATATGCAGTTCTGCAGTGGTTAATCAGCTGTCACATACTGAACCTTGTGAGTCCATTTCAACTCAGGGTATTCTATGGTTCTCTGATTTTACAATAATGAAGAACTAATCAAAAGCAGAGCCAACATTTAGATACACATGTATTGGCATATGACTCTCAGCCTGACTACTTTGAGTGTATAGAACTGAAAACTAACACTAAAACTATTTGGGCATCCTGGGGTATTGATATACCAACAGAGAAACAAAAAAAAAAACAAGATAATAAGGAGATTTTCTTCAGAGCAGCTGCAGAAAAAGTAGAATAACCTCAGACATTTCAAACACCATAAACAATTTGGAAATTGAGTCCAGCAGTGACCATTTGTGTGCACAGCTACCAGCCAGAGAGATTTTAGCCATTATTTTAATCCTGTGAAAGAGATGCAAATGGCATGCAAAAAGATAGAACCTGAGAAAAATGCCTACTATTAATACTACTGCTTAAAAAACAAAGCGAAACATTTAGCAACTCTCACACAAGTCATCATATTTCTAGTGTTGGCAAGAGAAATCAAACATTTATGTGGTGTCAACTCAAATTCTTTGGTGTTACAAGCCTCAAGCTCACAGACAGGCCTAGTAAAAGGCCTATGTCCTTCCAAAAACAGAAGTGTGAACTCTGATTATTATCCGACCACTCAAGATCCAAAGAGTCAATCAGCACAGATACTGAGTCTGTCCACTCTTCATTTCTGGACTTTCTCTGTAGTCATTGGAAAGAAACAGAAAAGCTCAGAGAGCAGTTCTCTGCGGTTGGTCGACATTTTTTAGAATAGATTGAATCATGTGTTATTAATTTTTGTTTAGCTCCATATTAGCAGAGGACAGAGGGATCAGAGCAGAACAGATGCCTCCCCTGAGCCACACAGGCCACTCCATAAGAAATAAACCATTTTGCAGCCTGTTTCTATATTGACCCCCAGAGTCTAAAATGCCTTCAACTAAATGAACCAGCTATGACTACATATGGATTTTTTTCACAAAATGTCCAAAAGGAAACCATTATGTCTTTTGCATTTTATGATCATTCGGATAAAGAGAAAAGTCTCCCTCTACATATCGGAGCAAAGCTGTTCAAACTTGCTTGTTGAGATAGTGTTTTTATCTCAAGTGGTGTCCACACCATTATTCTTGTGGAAAACTGCAAAAGCAACTTATTTCTTTTTTTCTTTAACTTTCTAATTTTTGAATCATCTCCTCCAGATAAAGTGCATGAAAAGATGAAAAGCTCCTCCCCCTGCTTTTATCTTTTACTTCTAGATATTTTTTCTGTTCGCATACAAAAAACTTTTTACACCTCCTAGTTCTTAATTTACAAATAATAACACATAATCTTATTTGTTGTCTATGAACATAAAAATAAGGTTTCTCATATGAATGAACATAAATGATTGCAAGACCAGACTACAACTATGCAAGCATCCTTTCAGTCAAAGTTTCTCTAACTCTTTTTTTTTTTTGTCCCTCCTGTACTACTGAAGTTAATTACTGAAGATATCCAAATGGAGAGGGAGGAAAAGCCACTTATGTTCCAGATCCCCTGATGTAATTATTTAAGTGACTTAATGACATATTTACACCTGTAAAGAGTAAATGATTATACACAAACAGTAAATAATAGTATTTCAGTTACCCAAGGGCAAAATACATTAGCATTTTATCGTATCACATACATAGCCATAAAATTGAGTGCTTGCTCAAAGACAATTGTCACCAATTCTAACAAGGATTATACATGACCTGATAAATAGCTATAAGTATTTGCAGTTAAATTCTGTACCTATTTTCACTGTTCTTGGTGTTACTCTAATGGTTACCAAAAGGCATAAACACAGCTTTATTTTATCTCCCAGTCTCCGACCTCACAAATCATCTTAACCCTATTGCCAGTCACCGAAACAGTTACTTACCCAGCTTCTCCCAATTCCCACCTCCACAACCCTTGAGAATTCAGTTCTTCTTTCCTTACAGACAGACAGATGAAAATATTAACTAGAAATGTTTCCTTAGGGCAGGTAAATCTTATTTAAAGTCCACCTGGTTAATTTTCTTCCTATATTTCCTCTGCCATGAGAATCTGAAGTCTCAGATCCATCCCCAGACAGCTCTATGTTCTTACTCCAGACCATGATCTCTCTCTTCTTTTCCCTTTCCAAGGGACCCCAATCCTGAGGCTAATGAGAATAAGGACTTTTTTTATGAAAGTTCTTGCATGAAAGAGAATAAACCATAACCTAGTATAGCAAATACTTCCTGAAGACCTGGGATTTTTGGTCCAGAACTACTGGTAACCATAATGACCTTAAAGATCATCTCATTCCAACAGCCCCTGCCATGGGCCTGGACACCTTCCACTAGACCAGGCTACTCTAAGCCCCATCCTACCTGGCCTTGAACACTTCCAGGGATGGAGCAGCCACATCTTTTTTGGGCAACTTGTTCCAGTGTCTCACCACCCTCACAGCAATGAATTCCTTCCTAATACCTAATCTAAATTTACCCTGTTTCAGTTTAAAGCTGATCTTCTGGTCTTGCTAGAGTAGTTACCAACAGTGAGTAAGAAAAATAAAAAATATGCCCATTCAGTGATATTGATTTTGCTAATAATCTTGTTTCAACATGTTAGTGCTTTTTCTATAAGCTACTTGGAACACATCTGAAAAGTCTGGCTAATGACATGTGAAATCATATATACAGTAAAAACTATTACACACTCTGAAATGTGTCCTCATAGTGTTATTAGGAGGGCTTGCTTCATTACAAATATAGTGTAATCATCATGGCTGATGGAGTTTAAACAAGAATTCACTGCAGTTTGTTTTGGTTCAGTAAAGACAGCTATGTCAAAGGTTTTGCTGCAAACATTTAGACTCAAGAAGAGAGTCTAAGGGTAGCCAGCATTCATGCAGTATTATTTTGTTTAACAAGCACACCAGTGATTTAACAAATTCACCAATGACTCTGAAAACAGAATACAATGTGAAAAACTGAATATAAACACTTTAGGATTCAATCCGGAGACCTTTTAGCTCAAATTGCCTTTCAAACTACTGCTGTACCTTATTTATGCAGTATAAATAACCTATGAAAATTGTAATCTAGATTAGCCTATATTCATTCCTCTCTCTACATGAAGTAGAAGTGCAGAAAAGTGCTAACCCTTGATTTTAGGTGCACAATTCAAGTCAGGTTTTGGATGTAAACACCATCTATATTTCAGATGGAAATTCTGACTCTGTCTATTCTTTTTTTAATACTAATTTTTCTTGGTTGCTTCTGGTGCTTCACACCAGTTGCCCTCCCTCCCTTCCCCCTCCCCGCCCCCGCCTCCCAAGAATGGCAGCAGCTAAGGCAGCAGTAAGGAAAACTAAACTGATTGTGCATTTCCTACATTAGGAATTGATTTAAGACTCCACTGTGAAGGAAAAGATGACTGCTGTGGAACTTACACTGGACATTATTTCCTCAATATATTACCACGTTTACACTTCATTCTACATTACAGATTTATTGACACTTCAACTCCATTGTTGTACATGGGACATTACTGACTATTAGTGTGCCACTTCTTTAATTACATTGAGTTATGGCATATGAAGGAAAAGCTACAGTGAAAGCTTGGATAATCTTGCTTGAATTATCATCATTAGGGAGTAAAACTGACTCCATTTCTTAAGAGAAAACCAGTTGTTGATAGAGCAACCCCTGTCAGAAACCAGCCTCAATCGCTTGGATAATCTATTACCGTGGTGGAGATGGGTATGAAGGGTTTTCATGCGTTTCAATGTACTCAACTTTGCCTTCATCTTCTGTCTTGGCTCCTCTGGCAAAACAGGTCCTTTATGCAATGACAAAACATTCCTTATATTCTTGTTAGATATGATCATATATTTCACTCCTAGTCTGAATGAGTGGAAATTGGTTCATTTGATGGATTTGGTTCATTTGATGGATATTTGTTTTTGGGTTTGTGTGTGTGTGTGTTTTTTTTTTTTTGGTTTGGTTTGGTTTGGGTTTTTTTTAATCAAGAGAAAAGATATAAAGCATCAAACTGAATCCTGAATACTTCCATTCAAGGTCTTCCTCACAGCAGCTCTGAACTATGTTGCTTCTATATTTAAATTAAATTTAGAGTACAAGGAGTTGTTTTTCTCTGAGCTCACCAGGAAATCTATGGGATCTATCACTGCAGAAGGCCATTGAGATGACTCCTTTGGATTATTTTAAAATTGAATTCATTGAGATTGACATAAATAAGATATCTAGTAATTGATCAAGCCTTCAGCTTGTTTCTGACTGCTGCTAGTGTGCCACTGTGATATGATGTCAACATATCACCTTGCTTAACACTGATGAGGTTAACTAGGGGTTTATATGAAAAAAAGCCAGTACCATTAAACTTCACATGCTTACTTCTTTTTTTCTTTCCTATTGGTCCTTAATAGTGCCCTGGCCTACACATAAAAAAAAAAATAGGACAAAAAAACCCCCAGACAAAATAAAACAATAAAACCCAAACCTAAATGTCAGCAGAGCAGAAATAAGTCATTATTTAACAGTCAGGGCACAGAGCTCTGCAATTTTTGAGTGATTTTCAAGGACTGTCCCAGACCTAATGCATTAAGGTCCTCCACACCAAAGGCCACAATAAATAAAATTACAAAGCCCAGATCAAGAACAAATAGTTAGAGTTAAGTGTGAATAAGAAATAGCAGTTTCTTGACTGTGAGCAGATCAAGAAGAAATACCTGCAAACCGATAAGGAACAACGTTTGTAATAGCAGGAATCAACCACACCAACCCGACGGCTTTTTCTAATGAGGTTTTTCAGCCCCTTGATTTCTCCCTGTGTACCAACTGCAGCCACGCAGGGAAAATGAGCTGCTTTGTGTCCTTTGTGCACTGATGGCTGCCAGATGGAATTCCCCTGCCTGCTGGCCTGCCCATCCATAGAAACTATTCTGCAGGAGACCTTTACCCAATCCACATTTACTGAATGAGGAATCACCTGTCATCACATAATATTTGAGGGCACAGGAAACCATTTCAGAGGTATTATGTCTCCCACATCCCCAGAAATCATCAGTGTTAAAGGAGACTCAATGCTTCTTTAAGAGAAAAAAATAATCCTTTTTGGCAATACGTTATGTATTTATATACTATGTCCATCCCTGGAAGTGCTTAAGGCCAGGTTGAATGGGGCCTTGAGCAACCTGGTCTAGTGTGAAGTGTCCCTACCCATGGCAGTGGGATTGGAATTAGATTATATTTATGGTCCCTTCCAACCCAAACCATCCTGTCTGCTTACAGCTTTCTAGTACATGTCACAGGAAGGAAATACTAGGTGTAAGACAAGAAAGGAATTATTACAGTTTGCCAAATGTTTTCTTTGAACTTTCTTGTCTAGAAACTTGAGTTTTCATTAAACACATGCCTACGGTGTCTACATTCCGCAAACTTTCAGGTTTTGTCACATAATGAAACATTCAGGATTTTCATTAAAAAGACAATTTTCCACAGGAAAGCATTCTGTTGTTTGACTGTACTAAAAAATTATCAATTTCAAAACATAGTTTGTTAAGCTGAGCCTTAATGAATATGATTATTTGCAGCCAACACTACTCCTCACTGAGAAATCTGAGCAGTCTTTGCTAAGAGCAGAACTGATGAATACATGCAATTCCAACACACCTTGGCATCTTCTAAGTGCATGGGAAGCTCTGTGAAATTCTCACTTCTCCTATTGCATTATCCATCCTGTTTTTCCCTCTCACTAATGCTCGGAATACGTTCTCCTCCTGTGACATTAATATTCAATCAGAATTGGTCTGCAAATGAAAAAGTTGAAACACAGAGTCTAATTTGAATAATAATCAAAGGCTTAAAGTTAATTGTAGCAAAAAAGCTGTTTGGCTTTGCTTTAGTTGTAAAAATTTAGTGCACATTAACCTCTTAATAGGCCATCCTGTGGGGAAGGGATACATCCCAGAAAGCTTTGTATGTTTGCACCACTATAAGATGCACACACAGAAAAGATATCAGGGAATGGATGATCTCTGTTTGCCTTCAAGTTTCATTTTACTGTTAATTGGTTTGATACCACGAGGTTTTCTGCTTGGCTGAAGGCAGAACTGGAACCTGGTTAAGCAGACGCTTTTTTCATTTCTTCTGTGTTTTAACTGTAATAAAAGAACCTTCCCAATTTCTTCATAATCTGCTCCATGTCAATTCCCTCAGGTTGCTAGCCTCATTCTATTTCTATTTTTAAACTAAGGTAGCTGACTCTTGCTCTTGTCAGCTACCCTTTGCTTAACCTCTAATTTGAATCTGCCAGTCTTTCCTGTTTGTCACTTAGGGGAAATGCACCAGTAAGTAAGAAACAAGTTCTTTGTGCTGAGGAGCAAAAGTCTATTTTTCCTTTATTGCCTCATCCTATGCATCTTGCTGAGAATTTCACTGTACTATTGTATATAATCCTGCAATAAATCAATCAAAACCCAGAAAATGCAAACGTTGAGGTTGCAGGTGTAATGACAGTCCAGACTAACAGTGTACAGCAGCACAAACTAAGTGAAATCCAGGACGTGTAAATCAGTGGCAAGGCTGTCATTTCCTTCACTAGACCAGAACTTCATTTGGGTCTTCATAGGAATCAGGAGCAGAAGCAACCTTTTCTCTCAAATTATGTATCATTCAATGCTGAAAATATAAAATGTTAATTTAAAAAAACAAAAAGTACTCACACTCTGCCCCAGAACCTGCAACTTCTTACATCATTGCTTTATAACTATGACCTAAACCATTCTTTTTACTTTACTTTTAATATTTTAAGGGTCATGTAAAGCCGATATTTTAAGCAGTTTTCCTGTATTATATATCTGATTATGGAATCTGATGTTACTTGTCCTTTGCAGTCTGGGTTGTGAGTGAAACAGCAGGTATTTCAAGATTTGCTGTAACTCATGAGGAAAAGCCCCAATTACTAAGCTTGGATAGATGGGGATTGGATGAGGAAGAGGACAGACACATAATGATGAATTGCAGCCAAAAGAGATTAGAATAACCTGTAGGCAAACATTCTCTATAAAGTGTGTATATTTATACCATATGCTCTTAGGAAAAAAGTAAACTTCCTGACCTTATCTTGTGTGGTACAGCAATTTTTGTTTTCCCAGGAAGAAATAGTAGCTGAATTCTTTTTTTTTTGACATTACAGTTATTAAAATGAAATATTTTATTTGTTTCTGGTGTCCAAACTTATTCAAAACTCTTCTTTAACTCTTAGACTACAGATTTCATCTGGAGCCCATTACAGGTAACAAAATTACTACCCTGCTGCACTGTTTGCTTCCCCTTCTACTGAATTTCCATGGAGTTTTTAACACTGAGTTTATCAGGAGTAGGCTCTGGTTTTAAGTTCATGTTCTTGATTTCAAATAAAACTGCATATTTCATTAAAAGAGTTGTTTGACGATAATAAATATTCTCATGCTGGAGGATGCAGCAGTGAAGAAAATCTATTCCAGGCAACGGAAATTCAAGTTTTGTTTCTGAGGAGAAAATTTTTGTGCTCAAAAAAAGAAAAAAAAATCAGGAAAACAACAAAACCCTATAACTCAGGTGATGGTAACTCTGATCTGTCTGTATTTTAGAAGAATAGCCCAAGGGATTAAAAACATGTAATAGAGGCGGTGTAAACATTTCAAATAAGAGGGATTGTGTCTATCTAGATAACAAGACCTCTGAAGAAAGACTGAAAGAAACTGCAGCTATTTAAGCTTAACAAGCTAAGACAAGAGATTGAGATATTTGATTTCATATATAGAGGAATAATTCTGCAAGAATAATGGGAAAACAAAGGTCTTCCATGTTCATGATGGGTGAAATACGTAAACAAGAAGTTAAACTTCACCAGGGGAATAAAAAAATATTTAGTTCATACAATAGGAAAAATGTCCTGTCAGGGTGATGTAGCAGATGAAACACTAGAATAGATTATTTCACCTGTTCTGAAAGACTTGTAAAAGGAAAACAGGAGTTACAGTGACACAGTATAGCTGATCCCATTAAGGGGCAGATGGCTGGATGCACTCAATGTTTTCTGGCCTCTCACAGCCTGTTTTCCTCTGATAAGAAAACATCTTCCTTTCATAAGTAACATTTAGAGAAACTGCTTTTGTTGGAAGTGAAATGTTTTGGAGGAATGTGCTGCCTTAGGTAGAGATCCATTGGGATTTTGACTTATATGATTTTGAAGTGAGTTTTTCAGTTGTTATTCTGAAATGATAATTTCAATATGGAAAACAAAAATCCGATCAAAAGGAAATGTTTTGAAATTATTCGTGGTAGAGTTTTTTATTTTTTTTTAACCCAACCTAAGTTTCATGTTATGTGAATTTTGTAATTTTGTGGTATATTATCTATGAATATTATCTGAGCTTTATGGAAGTGTCTTATGTCAAGCAGGAGCTACAAAAGTTTTGTTCTTTCTTAAACAACTAACAGTGTATGTAAGTGATATTGCATAACGAAACATGGCTTCATCTTTTCCTGTGAGAGACTGCACTAAAAATACCTGTACTTTAACTAACAGTGTGTTTTTTTTTTTTTCCTAGAGTGTATCCGTGTCTGTGTTTTCTGTGGAGAAAATAAGTTCATCTGGGTCAAGGTTGTCTCAAATAGGGGGAAAAAAAAAAAAAAGAGAGGGAGTTTTTTTGCTAAGGTTTCTTTTAGTAGCATCTAAAAGAATTAGCACTTTCTTTGAACACATAGAGAAAATTTTTTTTAATTATTTTTTGTAGCACTAATAAAAGAAGTATTTTATTGTTAATAATAATATCTATACACACTGGTTTAAATCAATTTCCTGACTGTTCTTGTTCAAAAGAATGCATATAACATGCAATGCCATAAAATGGCCATATATATGAAATAAAACAGTCTGTATAAGTGTGGGTTTTTTTCCCCAAGCACACAATGAAGGGAACAGTTGACTGTGAGTCAAATTTGCGATGCATAGGTGGATTCAGCAACATCCCTAAAAGTTCCCATTATAATTGAGATTACAAATCAAACCCAACCATTCTGAGTTGCAATCTTATGTTCCCTGAAGATGAAAATTTCAGTGATACGTATGTTATCTTTCCAACACAAAGCCTCATTACTCAACATCTCATCCAGAAAAGGAAAGGGGGGAAAAGAAAAACCCAGAATGACCTGAAGGGAACAAGAAAGGCTGAGCACACAAAAGGATGAGTCTGTTTAGTGTGTTAACATCTCCCCTTCCTCCACCTGTCCTTTTTTTGTTGACTGGACACTGTAGCAGAATAAGAGTAAGACTTCATGAAAGTAGATGTTTTGATGCAGCTCTGTTTTTGGTAGGAGGTGTTTACGACAGTTTACACATAATTGCATACTAACATGAAACAGCTTTTTTATAACAGAACACTCAGAAAGCTAATAATGCAACCAAAATAAAAAAAAAAAGGAAATTCTAGCAAAACACATTTATAGAGTTTTTGAAATAAATACAGAAAAAAGGGAGAGAAATGCCATCACTATACTTGCATTTTTGGTAGTTTTGGAGTTGATGTGTTTTTCTCAAATTGCCATCCTTAAGAAAACATCACAGACCTGCAAGTTCCATATTATTAAATGCCACTTCCATATATGGAGATACTGTGAAATGATTTACACTCTCCGCTTGGCATCGTATAGCTTTATGCTTAATGTCATCTCTAGTGAGGACCTGAAAGACTCTGCAAGTCAGCAGCCAGACAAAGAAAAAGATCTAGAGAATCTTCAGAGCTGACATGGTGAGGAACATGCCACCAGGTAGGGCAAGCTGGTCTGCAGCATTGTGCCATGTTTATTCCCAGCCTGCCAAAGTAAAATTAGAAACAAGCTTCTAGAAAACAAAAACTATAACATATACCCTACTCCAGAAAGACTTCCTAGCCCCCTTTTCTCCTTGCTGATGGCTCCTTTGATGTGTAAATCAGGACAGAAACTTAGAGACTTGGTGCAGGTCATATGGCAGCCTCCTCTCTCAAGGCATTGGACACCTGGAGAGTGGGTCAGCAGTGGCTTCTTTTCCTTCTCAGTCATCCATGTCCTTTCCTAGAATCCACATACAGATATTATCATAGAGTCATAGAACAGAGATTTAGGTTGGAAGGGACCTTGAAGAGCATCTTGCTCCAAACCCCCTGCCATGACCAGGGACACCTTCCTGTAGCCCCCTCCAACCTGACCTCAAACAATTCTAGGGACCCACAGCTTCTTTGGGCAGCCTGTTACATTGTCTCACCGCTCCCGCAGTAAAGAATTCCCTCTTGTCCTGTCACTAAATGCCCTTGTAATTTTGCCATGTGGATGTTCACTACAAGTAAAATTTAATTCAGAACTTTTATTTTATTTTTTTTTCCCAACTTGGGCAATAAATAGAAATGTTCATTACCTTGCTTCATCCTACACTCTGTGATGTAATTAACGTGCCAGAAAAGTCATGGTCCCCCATATAACAATAGGTTTGTTCATTTATTATCTGTGTGCTGCATGTGTACACCAGGAGTATGAACTTCTCCACCCTTTGCAGAAATGTCCCATTCAATGTTGCTCTGCATGACCCTCAATGAATGTAACACATTCTGAAACATGAAATATGTAATTATGTGATTCATTGAAAAGGATGCTCAAAACTTTACACAAGGACAAGCCTTATAACAACTGAAGGCTGGCTGATAAGCTGAGCATTAAGCTGCAAGATTTTTATTACTGCTTCACGTACATACTTGTATCTTTGAGCATAAACTTAGAGCACTTAGGACGAAATAGAAAGGAGCAGGAAACCATATTTTCTAATTCCCTTACCATCACAGACAGTTAAAGTCATTTCAATTAGCAAAAAGCTCAATGACCTATGGATGACATCTTCCAGGACTTTGAAAATCATCCTGTCTTATTCTCACCTCTTACATCTACTTCTCTTTGTACAGTCCAGTCCAGTCCAGTCCAAAGCTTAACAGGTCACCATTTGGTCTCAGTCCCATATTTAGACACAGCATATTTATACATCCAATATTTTCTTTCTGAGGAGGTATTTATGGTCAAAATCAGCTCAACACACCTTCTGGAGCTGCTTAAACTCCTTCTGTAGTTCATTTTATCTAACACTCAAATATTTTCTGCTTCTCTTTCTTCTGCACCCACTCCAGCTTTTCAACATGCATTTTTGATCTGTGAACACTAAAATAGGAACAGTGCTCCAGAATCAACCTCTCCAGTTCTATGTTGAGGTGAAGTCCCCTCCCTATATATCTTTGTAGGTATGGATTTGTACTCATAAAGATTGCATTAACCCTGTTACCACAGCATCACCATGGGAATTCAGAGCAATCAGCAGGACCTGGGACCCTTCACAGTTGTGGTTTTCCAGGACAGAGTGCCTCAATCAACCAGGACAGCCAAGGTTTCCTATTGTGACCAGTTTTGGCTGTTTAAAAAACCATTCTTATCTGAATTGTGTATTCACAGCAAGAAAAAAACCCAAGGCTCTGCATGATTATTTATGTGGAAGTGGGTGTGAAGGGGAAAAAAATGGAAAAATTGCTACAAGTAGAAAAACTGAATAGCATTTTTTCACCTTTTTTTTTTTCTTCCTTGAGTTTGTTTGACAGATGTATCTGATTCTCCTTTAAATCTCCAAGTTAAAATTAATTGTTGACCAGTTTTCTGTGGAGTGGAATTTATTCTACTGCCCCTTTCTCTTCTTTATTTTTTTGGATACACTGTCCCCAGTCCTTTTTTGAGTAGAAATGTCATGGTAGCATGACTATAATTTTCACATATTAGTATAATGTAGGTATTTCTGAAGTCTTCTAGACTTCCCTGAGCATTTTCTAAATTCATTGAACACCCTCCATTGAGAACTACAACCTCAAAGAATTTATGATTTTAAAACATTTTTATCTGCTTATTTTGTTTTAATGGACTAGAAATTACTTTGTAATGACTGGTGTGATATCATCTTAAAAACAACACAGAACAAAATTTTGTATTGAAAACTTTTGCCTATTTCTGAACCATGGTGATCTGCTTTGCCACGTCATATCTTATATAAGATTGGTTTTCTTTGTTTCTTGCTAATGATCTTTCTCATTCCCATCCTACATGACTGTTTCTCTTTTTTTCAACATGTCTGTAGCTTACATAAATATTGCTTGAGACATAATTACTTATTTTTTTATTATTATTTATATTTTCTCACATTTGCTAAATACTGCTTTTCTCAACATTACCCGAAATGCTGCCCTCATCCTGTCATTGAAGTACAAGAATATTTTATCCAGCTTTTCATTTTTCATAATAGAGTTGTAGAGTTATAGAGCAATTCAGATTAGATGTGACTTTGGAGGTCTTTCATTCAACCTCCTACTTGAACACAAGCTAACCTCGAACTTCAATCAGGTTGCTTTAGTGCCTCCATCCAGTATTGTCCCTTTATGTCTCCTTAAGATAAAGAAGGCTCACTCTATACTGTTTTCTCTTTCTCTTCACCATGAGTTTGTTTTTTCCTTCATTTCTAACTAACCATAATGTATGCATGCATCTGTATACAGATAGTGTGCATGTTACTGTGAGTGTCTGCATTTTCTCCTATAAAATAAAGGCTATCACAGCAGCTCCCAGAGCAAACTCAAGGACTAGCCCCCTGTTTCTTATTTACCCATCACAATAAGACCCATGGTAGTTGTCTGAAAATGCTGAAGGTAATATTTAAATGAGGGAGCATAAACTCTAAATGGTGATTTTTGACTCAGTGGTATGACTATGTTACATATTACACAGACTTGTATAATTTACTTTAAGGATATGACTCTACAGCAGCCTAAATCCAAGCAAACTAAATTTCAGCTTCCCACCCTGCTGCCTACGTGGGCCCATGGAACCAGCTGGTGAGGTTGTTAAAGGATCAAACCCAGCAACAACCATATCTTACCAAAGATGGATGTTTAAGTGGGAATAGGTGAAAAGAAACTGATAACTGAGGCCACTAAATACTTTTGTCCTATCTGTGGGCTGCATTTCCAACAACCTATATGTTCTTAAATAAGAACCAGTGTTTGGCTCCCTCTCACAAATCATTGTATTTAACATAAGTTTCAGTGTTGTAATTTCAGCTGTTGCTAATAATGAGAGAAAACTTTAATGCTCAAAACCCCTTTAGAAAGATGCATACTGTGCAAGTTAGTAGAAATGGTTTAAACACACTTTTCAGGGTTATTAAATTCATTCACCTCTTTTTATGGGCTGGAAAGAAGGTATTAGATCAGTCACAATTACTGTATCATGTAAGATTTTCAGAAAATAGGGAAAGGGTTAATGTGATGCCATTACATGGAATTTACAGGCTTAGCATGATGAATGTTTCAGTCATGTTGAAGGTGTTTTTGTTGTTATCCATGGAGTAAGGCTAACTTAATTTTCCAGTGATGAGCCTCTACTTCCATGATTAATGAACAAATTGCTGTTTTCAGAAGGGCTCATAAGACAGGCAGTTATTCCTCCCTGATTATTTAGGAGACCCTTAAGGCTTTCATCGGGGACTTCATTATTTTCTATATTGCTAGAGAATGAAATAAGCAGAGCCCTAAAGGACATTTATGTATACATAAAGCAGAGTAAGTTACCCATCTAAGGGGACGCAGGATGAAACTGAGATGAAAGCAGCAGCCACCCTTCAGTTCTCAAAACTGTGAAAGACCTAGGTACAATCTTTAAACTTACTTTCTTAGTAGGATTTAAAATTTCATAATTATCAATAAATCAGTCAGGGTTAAATCAGAGTAAAGAGCAATTTGTTTTGATAAAGGGGGGAAGCCCAACAGTAAACCTGTTTTGCAGATTATGAAATGGTCATACCTAATTACAGCAATATTGATTTATTCCAGCTGAGCATCAGAACCCCAAAGACTTGACAAAATACTTGACTTTGTTCCATCCTGTACTTAATCAGGTGAATGACAATATTTCACTTCATTATTATTTGTTAATGTGCTGAGCTTCAGATGTTCACATTCTCTTCCCTGACTACAGGCAAAGAGAACTACGTGAATTTACAAGTGATGCATAGATTTTTATTGTAGGAGTTGGTGCAGTCAGTTCTCAGCACATGTAAGTCAATGAAGCCACACTGACTCAGAATACGCTTACCAAATTCTGTCCCACAATTTTACATCGTAGCTTCCAGTGGATAAAGAGACTAATTTCATAAAGCAAACCAGAAATGTGTTTGTACATCTTTTTGGGTTCTTTATGGATTCACGTTTTAATTTCAGTTATATTTGACACAGTCATATATGCACTGAAAAAAATGATTGGGTAATTGAATGAGGAAGAGCTTAGCAGAGTCTTCAAGGGGATTGCCACTCTGAATGACCAACACAGAGCTGGAAGTACTGCAGCACACTACTAAATGTTTTATGGGATGCAGTGGAAATTCATGAAAAGACAGAAAATAGAGGTGGTCTTTAAGCTCACCCTTCCATCTCTTGTCCACTGAGGGCAAAGATGAACACACATATGGACCACAAAGAGGCAAAAGTGAGTGCATTCTTGTGCCAGCAGGAACCCCACAACAGAGGGGGAAGTAAGACTATATTGTCCAAAGATGTAAATCCAGACCGTCTCCCACAGAGGGCTTTAAATCTCTGTTCAATATAATTTCCTGTCCAGAATTAGATTAAAAAAAAAAAAAAAAGGGCCACATGAAGAGCATTATCCATTTCTGTTGACATAGAGGTTGTCATATAACCACCTGCTTGCATCTCATGGCTGAAATAAAAGAAAATGCAAGACTGTTGATAAATGGTGTTGTATAGTGAACAAAGCCACCTTTTCTGTTAAAGGAAGAAGATGTCTACTAAATTGTTTACTTCATGGAAGGCCAAGTGTGCCGGGCAGTGTTCTCACGTGGCTCAAAATGATTCACAAACACTTCATGTTTTGTGTCAAGAAGTAGCAGTGTTAGTCAAGTACAGTGCTTGTGGAAGGTGGGAAGAAAACAGAAAATGTTCTGGAGAGTTCCAGCAGCTCTGAAAGAAATGAAAAAAAAATATGTTTTACTTTGTTTTGGTTGCGTTTTTTCCCTTGTAGAAGGAGAATGTTTTAACCACCTGTAACTGCCTGTGAAAACACAGCTCAGTGGAGAAGAGAATATCATAAAGCCAGGTAGGATTGGTGGCATATACAGTATAATGAAAAGAAATCGTACTGTAGCTTTGTTATAATTTATCCTTCCATTCATGCAGAAGAATTCCACAGAGATGCAATCTCACAGTAACTATGAAAAAGTTTTATTAAAGTTAGGAATTATTAAAGTTTCCTCCACAAAAATCTTAAAGTCTACTGCTTTTAGGATCTGCATTAGACTTGATTAACAATCTAGAAAGCTTTCTTTGTCAAAATGTATACACAAGCAGCCACACATTTTGGACTGAGGAGCTGATAGCAGATTTGTGTCAGTGATACACGTCTCACAGTTGATTTTAGGCAGAGTTAGGACTTGAGCTCAATTTACCATAGTTTAAGCAGACTCTTCGATAAAACTTTTGGTGACTCTAGAGCTGCAGAGGAAGGCACTCCTTTTTGCTTTTGGGTTTAACTCTTGTCCAAATGACATGTGTTCCCTAAATATTTTTATTTTTTAATGCATTAGTGAGTTCTGACAAAAACACTTGTTGCTGAATCATGCCCAAACCTGGTGCTTTAGAGAAGAGAAAGGCTGCAAGGACACTTGGTGAAACACACAGTCTCAAAGTCTAGCAGGGATTTTTAAAAAAAACAAGTGAGACTGAAGGCTAAATTAAAATTAAGTGAAGAATCCTTTACCAAATATTAAGGCTATTATAGGAGTGAGTTGCACTCACTCATCAAAGTACATTTGAGTTTGATAACTTTGGTCTAAAAACTAAAGGAAGGAAATAGAAAAGTGCTGAGAAGGGCAACAGAGAAGATGAGAAGCCTAGGTGGTGGAGACGAGGGATTCTGTGAAAGAGACTTAACAGAACAGAATTGATTAAGTTGGGTAGAAGAGTAACAGGAAAAAAGTAATATAAAATATATGAGTGGAGAGAAGATCAACCTGAAGCTTCTCTAACTGTTTTCTTTCCTACTCCATTTCAGAAATCTGAAATGGCAGGTGGTGTAGGCAGAGGGAGATGAGAGCTGTATTTAGGAATATAAATTTGTACTGGGATATTTTTTGAGACATACACATTTGAATGTTAAAAGAAAAATTATGAAGATCTTTAGAAGTTGCTCAATTTGACACACAAGCCACATCTTTCCCTGAGAACATTTTTTCAAAGAAATGAATAAGCTTTTCCTTATTCCATTTTAAAAACTTAGACAGGTTTACAATATACAAAGATGAACTTTTTCTTTTTTTTTTCTTTTTTTTTTGAAAACTCTGTGGTTTGTCTCATCCCTGGTTTATGCTCTCACTGGATTAACTCAAAATCGCCACTTGTCTCAGGTGGCATTCCTAAGAGTTTCTGTGCAATTTAGAGACTTCTGTATGTTAGACAGCACTAAAACCATTTCCTTGCAGAAGTCAAAACCAGTTGGTATCATACACTCCTGAAACTGCTGTAATTTTATATAGCAGGTACCATGGGCAGCTCTAGGGATAGTCAACAGAGTTGCTGAGGAAGCAACAAATCGTTCCCTGTAAGAGTGTAGGAAAATCAGGTCAAATGCTGTGACTGATGGTACTGGAGGAGGACATTCGACAAATATAAGATAATAATTGCTTTTGTGTTGAGTGGGCTGAACCTGCATCAGGGAATGTTGAAATGTTGCAGTTTTCACCCTTCTTGTGCTCTGTTGACAGGAGGAGCAGAAAAATCTATATCCCAGTTTTTTGTTTCATAGATACCTGCTTTAGTTCAGTACCCTTTCTTCAGTTTCTCCACTTCTTGTGGTTTAACTCTGTCCTGAGCCTTGATATGGTCAAATTCAGTGTTTCCTACCCTGCTGAGAAGCATCAAACCAGGCCTCCACATGTGTCTTCCATATATCAGACTGACATTGGCATACAGGAATGTCATTTTGTTAGGAGAAAGCTTATGCAATCCCATCAGGTGAGCACTCTTGAAATTGCCCTCTCTTGTAGGTCACCTCCAGTTCATTTTCACTGGTTACTTTTCCTTTCAATGAAGAACAATTTGAACTTTAAGTAGGAACGTTTGTTCTTTGCTAACTGGATGCATCAACCAGTGAAATAAACAGAAGGACTTTCATCAACTTCATGAACTTTGGAGTGAACCCTCCGTATGGAAAAGCTCCATCACCTGAACTAACTTGGTCTCAGCAATGTCAAAAATTGAGGAGTCAGTTGGTCAGTGGGTGGAGGATTGGTGCTGCATCTTTCAGTAAGAAAACCTAGTGTGGGTGTAGGATGAGAAAGTGGATTTTAGTGTCAAGAGCAGGACTTTTTTTATACCATATAGACATGCAAACTGTTGAACAGTGACAGCACTCCTTTATTCCTTTTTAATGGCTCATACATCCTCAAAGCTAATGATGAAAACCCAGAGATCAGCAACATCAGCTATTTTTCTGCCAGTCATGCTCTTACCTTCAAAAATGAATGTAGTGTAAGTCAGTTTTCCCTGCTTTTAGTTTTGAACTCAGATAATTATATCAGCATTGGTACACAGCCACCCCGAAAAGAGAAATGCCGAATGCAAAATTTTCCCTGCTGTAAATGGAACCTTGTGTGCCTTCAGAAGGCGATATCACAACAGGCTTCACTCACAAGTTCACTTTGTAGTTATGGCAGTGAAAATGGTTTCAAAACATAAAGTTTCAGTTTATTTTTTAAAAATAAACCTTCATAACTTATGAGCTGCTTTGGGAGACACAACTCACCCCATGTCCACCACAGATGAAACTAAAAGCAATAAACTTTAAATGGGTGCATGTATTTGCACGGTGTATGAGGAACTTTCCAGGAAGGAGGATGCTGCTGCTGCAGGAAGTAATTGAGGAAACAGTAATATCTGAAAAAAAGGTTAGATAGGTACAAAAAAGTATAGCAGTTTTGCAGCTGTGTTCTCCTAGTCAGGCAGAGAAGGCCTGATGGTTTTCTTGCTTTAAAACATAAACCAAGCACCATCTTGATTTGAAAATTGGTCTCTTGTTGTCCTATGGGACATGATACTGAGTATTTTTTGCAGGCTGCTTTTCCATACAAGACCAAAGTCTTGTTTCTGTGGCAGGTTGACCCTGTTTGGACACCAGGTGCCCACCAAAGCTTCTCTATCGCTTTTCCCCCATCAGCACAGGGGAACAGGGAATGGGCCCTGCTGTCAGTTCATCACATGTTGTCTCTTCTGCTTCTTCCTCTTCAAGGGGAGGAGGACTCCTCACACTTCCCCTGCTCCAGTGTGGGCTACTCTCTCCAAGGGTCCACAGGTCCTGCCAGGAGCCTACTCCAGCATGGGCTTCCCATGGGGTGACAACCTCCTTCAAACATCCACTTGCAACAGTGTGAGGTCCTCCAGGGTCTGCAGGTGGATCTCCGCTCCATGATGGACCTCCATGGGCTGTAGAGGCACAGCTGCCTCACCTTGGTCTGCACCACAGGCTGCAGGAGCATCTCAGCTCTGGTTTCTGCGGCACCTCCTGCCCCTTCTTCTTCACTGAGCTGGGTGCCTGCAGGGCTGTTTCTCTCACACATTCTCACCCCTCTTTCTGGCTGCAGTTGTGCAGAGGTTTTATATCCTCCTTAAATCTCTTAACCCCAAGGCACTACCGCCAGCACTGGTGAGCTCAGCCTTGGCCAGAGTTGGGTCCTTCTTGGAGCTGGCTGGCATTGGCTCCATCAGGCGTGGAGGAAGCTTCTACCAGCTTCTCACAGAAGCCCTTATAGCCCCCCTGCTACCAAAACTTTATACTTCTGTTGGTCTGATGTTCCAGACCATCAAATCTACACAGTCCAGTATACCTGGTCATCCCTTTCCACCTCCTGGCTGAGTCAGACACAGAACTGCTGAATGAAAGTCTAAATCAGGATTCAGTTCACTGAAGGCATGCGGATATGTCCAGTGTGGGATCCATGCTTGTACCTGGTGTATCTAAACCAGAAAAATATATATTCCATCATGATGATATATGGTCACTTTAAAGAATCAAAAAAATCACAGAATCATTAAGATTGAAAAAGACCTCCAAGATCATCAAGTCCTACCTTTAGCCTAATACCACCAAGTGCACTAAACCATATCGTGTTGTCTACTCATTTTTTTACCCCTCCAGTGATGGTGATTCTATACTTCCCTGAAGAGCCTTTGCTCATTTCCTTCTCTCATGTCCAAATATATTCGATAAGACTTGTGGATATTTCTCATAACTCATAACGTTTCAAAGTTAGAAATTTTACTTGATTTTGGAATTTAAAAGAGTTTTAAAGTAACATGAAAAACAAAAAAATATTATGCTGGCCATCTGTGGTAATGTTGAAAATTTAACTTTATATTTTCATTTGAGAAGTTATCACCTCTGAGAACACAGTATGTTGTGACAATTCACAAATAATCCAAAAGTCTCCTGTGGTACTTTATGAAAAGAATTTGCCTACTCTTTCAAATAGTGAAGAGCATCTGGGAGGGTTTCAAAGCTTCCAACAGAGTTCGTGACAGACATGAAGGAACTGAAGAGAATAAAAAATGACACTAACTGTTTATGACCAACATGAGAGAAAAAATCATGAGATATTTGGTGTGGTTAGTAATATTGAATCATTATCACTCAGAAAGTCAGATTCCAGTGAATTCACTACTTGATTGTCCTGTAGGAAAGCGAAACAAAAAGCCCTGCACACAGGATCGAGTGCTTGGGACAGGTCTTAGTTTCTGATTTGCATGCTACAAGAGAGCCTGGGAGATTTCTTGCACCAAGCCTTGCTGAATGGAAAGTAAACAAAGATGACTATGCACCAAACAAGCCATGGTAGAAATTGGGAAAAGTGTGATTATGTATGGTCTTTGAGAAGACAGCACTTATCTTTAATATGAGATGGTATTAGGACTAATGTGAAACAAAGGGATTGTTCCAGATTATAGTCTGTGCTGACTGATTATCTGCTCTGTGAACCTTCAGTCACACATAATGTGTCTAACAGGTCAGAGATCTGTATTCTCCATGAGTCCCATCTCCCTCTTGATCAGTAGCTGTTTTCCCCTCAGCTCCTCTTTTTTGGCTGCTGAGGTACCTTGGTATTATCTTCTATAAATCACAGTAGGTGAAAGACTGAACATGTTACTTGGATATTTGTTTGGTGTTTGACAGAGACTGTGCTAAGACTAGCAAATTCCAGCTGCTGGAAATGGCACTACATGCAGAAAGAAATAGTGTTCTTGATTTCATTTTTCTTAAAAGCCCATTGGATAGGATTATGCATATAAAACATGAGGCTATTAGCCCAGATATTAAAGTACTTCTCTTAACTTCGATTAGCTGAAACTAAATTTGGATACTTAATTGAAACTGCAACACTAGAAACCTAGTTTCTTTGATAGCTAATGGAGAAAACCATCACAGAAGGCAGATAACCTCTGAAGTTTCCTGTATTTTCTATTAATCATAAAATCACAGCATGGCTGAGGTTAGCATACACCTCCTCATGCTCAAATGCGTTAACTTACACTGGTTGCTCAGGTTTTGTCCAGTTGGGTTTTGAATATCTCCAAGGACATATAATAGCTCCATAAACTCCCTGAGCAACCTACTCCAGTGCTTGACTACCCTCACTCATATATGTCATTAAAGCTGTGCAGAAATATATGTTGAATAGGTTTACAAATTATTGTTGGATTTAAACATCTCAACTAAGACAGGCTTAATGTATGTGAATTAATAATTTTCTAAAAATTATTAATACAAGCTTTTACTAGAAACATCTCTGTGATTTACATATTTGTAAACAGAAAGTTAATGGGAAGAAACAGTATTTTTCTCTAAACCAAACATTTTATGGGGGAAAAAAGGGATGTGTCTTGCTTGTATTTCTTCCTGTCTCTGCATGGCCACATTCTTGTCTCCCTTCTTACAGCTTCAGCTTTTACAATAACAAAAAAATCTAATTCCTTCCATAAATTTTCTAATGTCATTTGATTGTCAAGGCAGCAGACATAGCACCACAACAAGAAAGAAAGAACTTTAATTATTTTTCCTGGTCTCCCTTAGGTCCCTTGTTTCTGTCTTTCAACTGCAGCTGCAGAAGGTCCAACAACATGAGCAGTGCATAGGGTGGGTTAGCAAAGATCTGCTGATAAACTGACAGAGGGTTCATGGTTGCTGTGGCAATTTATGCTCCTTGTGTAGCATAGTGTGAGGTCTGGTTTTGCTCCATACTCAGTCATAGATTCTTCAGTCTGGAAAGGATTGCAAGAGGCTTTCTAGAAAATTCATTTTCCTGAGATAAAATGAACCATATTCATATCATGTCTCACAGCTCCTTTCCTGGACTATTTTAAAAACCTCTTACAGAGGTGGCCGAAGACTCTGTAAGCAAGGGAGAAAACTTATCTTGTGCTTCACTAACCTTATTGTTGAAAAGATTTTGTTAACATTCAATTTTCTTAGCATTAAATTTTAAACTTTGTTATTTCAATTAAACATCCACTGCACTTGCCATGGCCAAGAACAAGTTTTTCATTTTTAATTTGAAGTGTCTTCCTAACTTTTTACTTTTATCAGGTACCCCTTTCCTACTCTTCTTTTATACTCTTTTTAAACAGCCTTTGTAGACTTTAGGATTTTATCCTTGGGATCATTCCCATAGCTTCTTTTTGAAATTTATCTAATTGAATCCAATGATTTAATGATTGCTGGGATCTGGACCATAGACCATGTTGGTTACTCCTATTCTATGATGTTTTTTGTCTTTTGGGTGATATTTTTTTCCTAGATGTTATTTATGAAAACTCTTATTTTTATTCCTGCCTGAAATTTCAGCCCTATCTTACATGCTGAAATAATAACAGCTGAAATAATAGTGCTGCATGAGTGTGTGTGATTATTATCATCCATCAGTCAGGCAGTAAAAGACTTTATTTCTTTTGGAGGTTTGAGGTTTACTCCTTCAGGTCACCCCAGCAGCTACTCATGAACCCTGTCCTCAGTTAGCAATAAGTCATAGCAGCCAGCCAGCATGCACAGAACAGAAAAATTGAGGTTTCTCAGGAAGGCTCTTCATAAAGGATGGGCTGTGCTGAATTGACTTCTCTCAGTGCAATCATCAGATGAAGGAATCAAATAGCAAACTTCTAAATACAAATTAGGATTAAAATATTTAAATCTATCTGTCAGAAAAAATAGCTACCTATAGAAATCAGTACGTTTGTTACTCTAAATTCTAAATTAACGAATTAACACTAATTTAAAAAAAAATATTTACTTTAAGCAAAAGGATGCACAAAAATGGGAAAGAATTTCCCATTCCTGGGCCCAATGATTCTGATTTAATACCCAACTGTACACATCTAGTGGCTTTGAAAATGATGCTACAGCTGGTAGAGATAAGTATGTATAACAAAGTCTTAATTATTGTAGCCAGGGTAGAATGAAGCAGAAAATTTCCTGCCATTCTTTTTTTTTTTTTTTCTGTTACCTAAAGAAATTAATTGTTAAAAATACATGTGTCATGAAGGAAGTGTTATTTAGATTTATGCATCACATTTCCAATTAGCCACTTTTCAGGGTATCTCAGCCTAACTTGAATGATATAAAATTATATCCCTCATATGCCTTTTGCAATTCAGTGCAATCAACAATTATCAAAACAAGCTGCCCTTTTGCCGACGCAAACACAGATGCCTCCCATAGAGTTGTGCGCTTTGATAATATCTTTACAGTTCTCTTGAGTTTACACTTATTACCTCTGAGGGGAAAAAAAAAAAAAGGATGTGTTCTTTTATTCCTAGTTTAAGATGTACCACTAGATATAGACACACTATGCAACTTGTTTAGGGGAATGGATGGAATTTATGGTAGGACAGACTATTGATTTTATGTTTAGGGTTGCTACTGTTAGAACTACAGTATAACACTGAAAAATGATCTTAGCTGTTCTTTGAATTCCAACAGTCTCCAAGCCTGAGCTGTAATCCAGGGCATCTATTTTTTTTCAAAAGCTTTTGTGCAGACTGAGCTGGGGGCTGACTGTGAATTTCAATGCAACAAATTATATTCGAGTCCTTTTAGGAGGAACTACATGTTTTTTCTGCAAGGAAGAACCCAAGTTGTCTTCTCTCTGACATGAGAGCAAGAAGGGATATGCAAAGATCTCAGGCCCACTTAAGCTGAGGTGTGAAGAGTTACTTGTAGCTAAGTATTCCTCACAGGAAAGGCTATAGAGGTGCCCCAGAGCACCCCAAGATAAGCAGAAAGGCGTCTGGTTTAGTCTTGAAGTCACCAGGAGGAAAAGGTGCATTCTGTACAACAACACAGAGGTCACAAAGATTATTAATTACGCTATGCTCCTCCACATCCGATTCTGTGATATTTGAGGGCAAAGAATTTTTTACCTGAAGTTATCTATTTGAAGGAGGCCAAGATTTCCAGAATTTGACTTGAATACAGTAAGAAAAATGCCCATACAGCCCAATAGAATTAATTGATACAGCAGAAATTTCTTCCTCTTATTAACTGAGTCACAAACAAGACTCTTCTTCTTACACCTGCCTGGTCAAACTGCACCTCTATATTACCTCCTTATTCATTCTCTACCCCTTGAATAATACTAGCTCAGGCATTGTGCTGTCAAATTAGGGAGAATGCATTTACTCTGACTTCAGAGGGGGAAAAGGCACATCCTGGCACTAAAGTAGGATGAATTTAGTTAATATAGTCCTTACTTGAAGGTCATTTCTTTTCTAAAATCAACATTAGGCTTTATGAGGAAGTAAGAGATTATATCACCCAATATTCCTTAAAGTATATTTAATGAAACACTATTTCTAGGCATGATGTTAATGATTTTGTGTAGTAATCATTCCATATTCCACTTTTCTGTCTTAATCCTCTGATTTACAGGAACCTGAAACTCAAACTGTATGTTCTTCATAAAAAATTATACCAAAGGCAAGGTTAAAGCAGCAGAATTAAGGCACAGGTTCATGTTTAAAAGCTAGCAACTCTGCCAAATTCCACTTTCCCTCTTACAACCTCCCCATATTATTTTCCTCATCTTTCTCCTAGGCAGTTATTGCATGATTGCTTTGGTGTTGGTTTGTTTGCAATGTGGTTGGTTCAAGAAAACGGGCGTCTTTGCCTTTAAACATTGCTTTAAAGAATCTGTGAAGATTCTGCAGCTGCACTTCCTTGTTGAACAGTCCTTGATGGGACTGGGAGGGAGGGGAAGACTCATTACAAGAGCTGGAAAGCAAATCCACAGGACTTGGCTGGCCACACTCAGCCTTTCGCTGTAGTGCGCACAGCTGCGGAGTCCCCAGAAACAGGGAAGTTTTTCTGAGGCAAGAGGAAGAAAAGATAATATAAGCCTTGGGAGAGTTGTTTGGCACTTCAACATAGAAGTGCTTGTACTTCCATCTGGGTTGTATGCAAAATTAGAGAAGCCAGAGCTATATCCTTCTCCTTGGGCTGCTGACAGGAGTTTGGCTCGCACTGTAATGGGTTTTTTATGTGTTTGCCAGAAGGTTAGAACCACAAAACCTGTGCTGAAAATGGCAACCTATATTTTACATATGAGTTCCTACTGGCAGATGGAGGACAGAAAGTCAAACCAGTTCTTTCATGTCCTTTGAGTCTTGCAGTTTTACCTCACAATGTTTCTACTCCTGAACACTTCCTCACCCTTTCCCAGTATTGTTTGCATTAGCTCTTCCTGCTCTAAACTTAGGGGGATTTTCCCAATATAATTCCTACCTGGCCAAAGTTCTGCCCAAGATTTTTGAGCAACCCACTGCTCCTTTTACTTCAGCCTTCACTCAATAGAAATAGAATGAAAAAGCCCATCCCATCAATCCACTGTGTTCTCCTTGATGTTTTTTTCAGTATCAGTGGGAGCTACTTCTTAAGTTAAAATTAATGAGGTCCACAAGTGGTATAAAAGGATGGAGGTCCGTTGACCTCAGTTCTGTGTTTGTCTGTGTGTATGCGCAGACATGCAATTATAGAATCATAGAGTGGTTTGGGTTGGAAGTGACCTTAGTTCTGCCCCCTGCCACGGGCAGGGGCACCTTCCATTAAACCAGGTTACTCAAGGCCCAGTCCAGCCTGGCCTTGAACACTTCTCTAGGCAACCCTTGGCAGTGCCTCACCACCCTTACAATAATTAATTTCTTCTCACTATCCAATCTAAATCTATTCTCCTTCAGATTGAAGCCATTCCCCCTTGCCCTATCACTCCATGCCCTTTTTAAAAGTCTCTCTCTGACTCTCTTGTAGCCCCTTTAGGTACTAGAAATCTTTATAAGGTCTTCTTGGAGCCTTTTCTTCTCCAGCATGTGTCTATATGTAAATTTTAGGAAGAAGAGGTCTACTTAAACAGTTTTCAGTGGTAACACCTGTTTCTTGTCTTCATTTTCTAAGTCATTATTTTCTAAGAGTAACTGTTCTAACTACATCCTTTGCTCAGTTTCCCAAATAACTGGGTAAACTAAGGCAAGGTAGGGGATAGTGAGAAAAAGAAGGGCTGAGTTTATTGTAGCAAACATCTGAATATTCTGTCTTCTACTAATATGGAAAAAAAATCAGCCGACCGCTATTAAACTCAGAATACCTTCTATTGTGCTCCTTAATACCGCATTAAAAAAAGAAAAAAATCATGTCAGTTTGAAGACAGATGTTAATGCAGTGAACATAAAGGAATTATAATAAAATCTGGATTTAGACATGAGATTTTAAATACAAGACGTTCATGTTGATCTCGTCGTCTTTTCTGCTCAGCTCATGCCAAAGATTTTCATCTAATAGTTTCTGTTCTGAGCCGCTGTGTATGTTTTCTTTCCACTATTTCCTGCAAACGTCACTCTAGAGATGGCAACAATTGTGGAAGAGCTGGTAATGATGTACATAAAACTTTTTGTTGCTCTGAATTAAAGTGTTCTCAGTGAGACAATGGGACTTTCAGAAACTTCAGCCAGTTAAGAATAACTCCCAGCAAAACTACTCATCTATTACCAGATCTTAAGCTTTGACTCATTCCCTGCCACTCTCTCAAACTCCAAGAAGGTCAGGGGAAATAATTTTAAGTTAAACTAGTCTATTTTTATTGCTGTTTTTTTCACTATGTCCAGAATCAGAGTTTTAGTCAACATATAATATTCCATATTTTGTAATTTTCTTATGTTTGTGTGATCATTTTTGATATGTTTAAAAAATCACAAGCAATAATATTTCCTCTTAAAAAAATAAACAAAAAATGCACAAAATGTTCCCCATGCAACAATTTATTGTTACTTTAGAAACAGACAATTGTTTATCTTAGTTCAAGCTTTGCTTAATGCCTTTCAAAATACAAAATTAACAAGAAATATTTCTCTGTTGGTTTTAAAATTTGCAAAGTTTTCCAAAATGGATTGAAACCAGTTGTTGATTTTCTTTGGAAATCCACTTTCTCTGGAAATTTAATCCGGTTGACCTTGCTGGAACAAGTCAGTTCGAAACACTCCAAACCATCCCCATGCATTAGTTCTCTCCTGCTTTTCATATCTAGTTGTGTTACTCATTAATTTTGCAGCAGGATTTTATCTAGGGACCTGAAGAACCAAAAACATGAGATATGAATCTGTAGTAATTCAGAGTAATAGAAGACCACAACATTTTGCAGAGGTAAAAGGGGTAAAATAAATAAATAAACAAACAGTGTTGTAGAGATAAATATATAATTCTTTAATATATTTAATATATTTAATTATATTTAATATATAATATATAATAAAACCTTTAGTTTTCATAGTCATATATATCTTTGCAAAGGTGGATGTAAAATACAATTTTCTGATGAAGTAATAGCACAGTCCAGTGTCAAATATGAGTTGGTTTAGGTAGTAACACCATCTTTACCTCTGCTATGGACTGTTTGTGCCTCTCCTCTGCCCAGCAAAGTATTGTGACTCTGTTTGATAAATAATGGTAAGCAAAATCTGTAGCGGAGATAGATCCATACAGATCAATTGACTCCAGTTCATACTCCCTCAATACCTGGCTTAGTGCTAAGATGTGGCATTTAGAATTACAGACAAAAAGGATTTTTTGAGGAAAAGAGATGTTACTGGCTGCCTCTGGGGAGGGAGGGGAGACTGAGTTGTGGCTGAAAACTGTTCAAATAAGAAAACTCCTAAGGCTGCCAGATTCTTAATCTCTCACTGGAAGCAAACCTGTACTTGAGCAAAAGAGGGAGAAAATGCTGTGATTACCCTAACAGATCTCTGGACGCTACCATGACCTCTTTGCCAGAGAAACTAAAACAGTTCTAGCAATTTCTTTTGCCTTTCTCTTCAGAGTCAGCGCTTTATTTTAATAGCCAGATTCTCAAACAGTCCTTTAAAATGCCAGTGATGCTCCCTGTGATACCACCTGCTTACAAGTGAAATTACCTGACAAACCTCCAACTGCTTCGAGGGGAGCAGGTTTTACACAGACCTTTGAACATGTGAACATAAAAAGGTTTACTACCAGGAAGCTCCAAGGAAGTTGAAACACTCACTAAAGCAATTTATCTTGTATTCTGAAATGTTCATTTTATGGGTGCAGATGTACGAAACCCCCTTGGCAGAAGGGTTGGAATTGGATGATCTTTAAGGTCCCTTCCAACCCAAGCCATTCTATGATTCTGTGTTTCTGTGATAGCATTATTTCCAACAATCTGGCTACCTTTTCTGTCTGTCAGTCAACTTCATGTCTAACCGTCTCTTTTGCTCTCTGTATTGTAAGAGTTTTCCTGAGGGGCATTTGTCAGTTTACACAACAGGGACTAAGGCACAGAACTTAGGGGAGTTTAAGCATTTAAACAATATGACCCTAGAAGACTCTGCAACTTGATGGAAGATGCAGAAGCTTGTTTCACATTAAAAGGGTCAACAACAGTTCTGCAAGTTCTAACTCAGAGGCATTCTTTTACTTTCTTCATACTTTGAAGAAATATTGGATGGATTTCCCACTACCATGGAAAGGTAGTCCCAAAATTTCTCTGAAGACAGGTTAATTTACAGGAGAAAGCAAAATTACTCATTTTGTTATTCCATGCAGAAGATTGTTGACTTTCTCAGAAATTCCATTACCTTCAATTTCCAGGAATTTTGTCATAACTTTACATAAAGCCCCTGGAGATCAGAACTTGATAAGCATCTCGGCTAATACACAACACAACAGAAAGACCTCTATGGATTTTACAATTGCTCTTCTGTCCTTTTCCTACCTTTTCCTGTCCTTTTATAATGTCCATCTCAGGATGATAAGGCTTTTTTAAGATAACAGTATTTATTTTGGAACTTTTCATGGCACAATGTTCAAAACTAAAAGCAATTGCTATAAACAGGCATATAATATGGCAGTGAGGGACAAACCAGCCTTCTTGAGCCAAATTCCCTCAATGATTCATGTTTTCATTGACTCATCCTAGAGAAGGATGAATAACGCCCAGCCAGTTGTGGTGAGTTGGACCAATCCATTATTAAAGCCAAATCAATCAAAATAGCTGCTTATTCACATAATATTCCCTTCTGGACTTAAAATTCATACCTTTTCCTGACAATCTGAGTCCTTTAGCTTGTATAATATTGATTCATACAACAAGAACACAGGTTTCCCTTTCCAGCCTCCCAGACTGTGCATGATTGGGGTCACTGCATCCTTAGGTCCAACTGTACAGCACATTTTATAAGCTTTGGATAATACATAGATCACTAGCTGGAACACTGCACATTCATCTGATTTTCTAACTGAATACTAGCAGGGTTCCAATATTTGTTCATTCAGCATTGTATTTCTAGTTATCACAGTTAATAAAACTTCTTTCCCAGGAATCATGCTGGCTAAGGGAATGAGAGCAATGTTTATTCCCGTATTTATTCCCAAAAGGTTTCCCTTCAGTCTTGTCGCTCACTGACTCAGAGGTCTGTTTTGTATGAAGAAGACAAAGAAAAGGTTATATGATTATCCACAGAAAGCCAAGAAAACACACTTGGTGGCATGCCTTTTTCATTGTTACTTGGAAACCATTAAAATATTAAAATGTCTACAAAAGCAATAAAATGATCACAGGAGTATGTGGTGATATTTAATTTTCCCACAAGTTAAATATCACTGATAATTAACTGTTAGAAGTTTATTTTGAAATGACATTTCAGTGGAATATCAGACCTTTACAACATAATTAAAGGTTTTCTCATTGTAATGGTGCCCTATTCCTGGTATGAAAGCTTTTTGAAATTATCTGTCTGCTTCATAAATGATTTTTTTTAACCTTCTATTTTTTTAATTTATTTTTTTTTTTTTTTTACCATTTAATTTGGCCATTTCTTGGTTTGAATCTCTTTTAACTACTGATCATAACCATCTCAGTAGGTAATTTGGATCTCTAAGACGGTAAAATGGCTCACTTTTTTTCTTTCTGATTGTTTGATGTGGTACTTTTTTCTGATTAGGTGGATTTTTGCTGCCAGTCTGGAGATTTTTCTGCTAGTAGAGTCACTCCAGGACGTGTTTTTCTCAGATTAGGACTGGGAGGATTTAGGCAAATAGAGTCAGGTTTTAAAGAGTCCTCAGCTCTTACTTGTAGTAGGCTTTTGACCCTCCTCAGGTGTCACACAGAGGTGTCATCTGTCCTGTAGTGAAAAGAGAGAGCAATCTCCTGCCTGATGCTGCTGGAAATAAGTGTGACTTAGCCAAGTACAAGTATAAAGAGATCTAAGGAGGGAGTGTTTGTGACATAACCTCCCCATTGCAAAGGATTCTTCTCTACCACCACTCAGTAAACTTGGTTAATGTCATGCAGAAAAAGGGGTTTTTTAATCCCTATCAGCACATTTATTCCAGTTTCATATTCTTTCTGATGTATTCCTGCTTGCTTGAGGCACGCATCATGACTTGGTCCAGAAGTCTTAGTAGGGCATTTCCCAAATCTCAGTGTCTAATACCAGTCAATCAGTGTCCTGGTTTAACCATGGCCAGGAGCTCAGCCCCAAACAGCTGCTCACTGACTCCCACCCAGTGGGGTTGGGGAAAAAAGGGTTAAAGGAAGAAAACTTGTGGGTTGAGATAAAAACAGTTTAACAAGTAAAGCAAAAGCTGCACATGCAAGCAAAACAAACTGAGGAATTAATTTACTATTTTCGATAGGCAGGCTGTACCCAGGAAAGCAGGGTTTCATCACAGTGACATGAGGAGACAAATGCCACTATTGCTTTGAATGCCCCCCACTTCCTTCTTCTTCCCCCAGCTGTTATTGCTGAGAATGATGCCATATGTCATGGAATATCCCTTGGGTAATAGGGGGTCAGCTGTCCCAGCTGTGTCCCCTCCCAGCTCCTTGTGCACCCCCAGCCTCCTCACTGGTGGGGTGGGGAGAGGAGCAGAAAAGGCCTTGACTGTGTGTAAACCCTGCCCAGCAATAATAAAAACATCCCTGAGCTATCAGTGTGGTTCTCAGCTCAAATTCAAAACACAACCCCATCCCAGCTACTGTGAAGAAAAAAAACCCCAACACTATCCCAGTCAAAACCAACACAGTAATTTTCTCCCCTAACCCTCCTTTTAAGTTTTAGTACAAATTTGAGGTCAACGTTTTCAACAGAGGCCCCAAAATTTCATGTGTTGCACAAGGAGGATAGTATAAGTATTATAATCATTTTATGGTTCATCTTGAGGCATCTTTGTGCATTATTATCCAGTGCTCAGAAAGGGATTCCACTGCTATTCAGCAGTGCCACAAGGACAGGCTGGCTCCATCAACACCACTAAATTAGATTATACAGAAAATGTTCCTCAAGCTACTAGATTCTTAGAGCAATCCCTGGCAATGTTTCCACGAGAGGAAACATCCTCCAAGCATTTCCTAAACACATCCTGAGATCTAGCACAGACGAGGGACTGTTTGCAATAGACTACTGGAAAGCAACTGTGCTGTCTTTGAGGGAAAAGGGTTTGAGTGTGAGTCATTGCACCGAGGGTGGTCTCAGTGCCAGACAACATTAAAATTTAATAGAATAGGTAAACCCATGCTGTATCCAATGTTTTGACATCCCAAGAGCAGAGAGGCAAGTTTACTTCTTGTTGCTCATCATTCTGCTTTAGTGTGACAGGAAAGAAACTTGCAGTGGCGTCATAAAAGAGTTTGCCATGCCACATTGTCTCTGAGGTGTCAAAGGTGATTCAAAACACTACCAATACGACTTTAT
>JAWWMP010000041.1:3971667-4110269 GCA_035047865.1 Dendrocincla tyrannina
GTCATAAAAGAGTTTGCCATGCCACATTGTCTCTGAGGTGTCAAAGGTGATTCAAAACACTACCAATACGACTTTATATAAAGGAGAGAACAGTCAGCACAGTAATTGCTGGGGGGTTCTAAATTCATTTCATACAGGTCACAAAGCAACCTTCAAAGGATGATCCCAACCAGCAACAACTGCGATAGAAGGCAGTGGGATACACAGAGGCTACCCTGTGCTTTTGTGGCAAGGATACACCTCTGAAACGTCTTCATTTTGCAGATATTACTCACTGGAGTCCCTAAGCTCCATGACTTTCAGACATATTTCTTATCCTCTGTGTTTTATTGGTGAAAAACTGAAATATAGAAAAATAAAGCTTTTCTCTTAGAAAGAACAGATTGTCTCAAGAGGCTTTCCAAAATGTTTATTTTCATCATTACTTCTGTTTCTTTGTGGTCTACCTTTAAGAGAATTTGTCTCAGAATTTAAGCTGTGGAAAGCTGAAAAGTAATGTAAAGGGCATTAACATCGCATAAATCTATCTTGTGTCAGGTAATGGATGTCACACAATCTCCTCCCAGACCTAAGTGGAAGAAAAAAGAGAAAAAAACAAAAAATACTTTAGCATTTTTTTTCAGGAAATGCATGCTATTATCAGGAGGATAATCCCTTTTATTTTAATATTTAAAAGAAAAAAATCCTTGGGTCAAAACCAAGTTATGAAAGAGTTATCTTCCAAGAATCTGGATAGTCTGAGTCTCAGGGAAGTGTGCTAATTCTGCTGTCGGTATTCATATTAGATTACAAATGGGGACCACCTACAAACATCCCATAATAGCAATCACAGGATGCACAACAATGTCAGAATTATCCACTGGAGTAGACACGGGTTTTTTTGAGAAGTTGAAGAGATTTATTCCATTGAATGTGAGAACAGTGGTGTCTCAGATGCATTAATAAACTCATTTCAAGGGAGTTTTCTCATTTTGACAGAAGTAACACAGGACTGTCCAAAACATAGAAATAATCAATCAAGGAGATAATGAACTCAGATCTTTTAAGCCTAATTGATTTTGAAGGGTTTCATTTCAACAAAGGAACTAGTGTATTCAAAAAAATAGTTGCTCAAAAACATCAGACTGCCAGGAAAGTTGAGGACCTCTTGCAAAGCAAGCATCATCTTTGTCTCCATCTTGCTGAAAGGTGGAAACTGAAAAGAAAAGAAACTGAGAAGCAGAAATAGAGATAATTTGCAATTAGGCAAGTGGCAGACATAAACCCTCCATTTCCTGGATCCCAAGAGACCTACAGTACAATAAACCACCATACCCCTACAGTGCCATTGAAAAGATATTGGCAGATAAGTTATGTCATAACTCTCTGTCTATGAGAAAACTCATAAGGAAAATTTCATTCTAGAGGAGAGAAAAACCAAACCCCCAAAATTTAACCCCAGTCTGGCTGATCATAAATATCTTTCAGCTCTTAATGCCCTTAAATAAATGTTAAGGCATTTAAATTATGGGTTATGACTTTAACTTTTGCATCCTTCATCTGCATCTGCACTTTTCTGAGGCAGTCAGGCAACAGTGTATGGTACTTTCAGTTGAGGAACATCAGCAGGAAAAGATTAGATGTTTAAATCTTGAGTAAAATGGTGAGACATTTTATGAAACAGCCACACACTGCACTCATTGGTAAGCCATGCTTGACTAAACAGTGTTATTGACCTGATTTTAGTTTCTTCTGTTCTCTTTTTGTTTGTTCTTATTCTCTGTAAATGACATATACTCCATCCATGTAAGTGTTCAAGGCCAGGCTGGATGGGTCTCTGAGCAACCTTGTCTAGTGAAAGGTGTCCCTACCCATGGCAGGGGCATTGCAATGAGATTATCTCTAAGGTTCCTTCCAACCCAAACCATTCTGTGGTTCTGTGGTTCTAAAATTCTATGATAAATATTGCAGGGGACTATGGATTGACAAAGACACTCATTAACACTTTGGAATGTCCCAGACACAAAAAAGAGGAGGGTGACAAGGAAACAGAAGGGAGGAAATTTTTTAAGTGTTTCAGAATCTTGCTGGGCTCACCTTTCCAGGACTCCATACAGGCATTATTTAGTGGAGATAAACAAACAGAGCTGCAAACCTTGGAAGGACCCAGGCAATTTCAAAATAAAAATGCAATTGTCTTTAAAATGCTTAGGAGTAAGTAGACAGAAAAGTGTACTCAGTAGCTGTGCACTCGGACAAATTTATGTGCTCAGATATCCTATTTCAACTGATAAAGAGGCATTCATAACTCACTGCTAGATATCAATTGGAACTGTCCCTTTGTAAAAGAAAACCAGAATTACTAGGTAGCTATGCCTAAAATAGTTGCAATCTTTTTGCATCAAGATTGTCACAATAATTCCAAAAATCTAATCTGGATAGTCTTAGATTTATCTCTTTGCTTTTTCTCCTTTTATTTTTTTTTAATCTTAGGCACTGAATTCAAACTCTATTTGATTCCAATCTACCACAAGTTCATAAACACATCCCTCACTAAGAGGATATGAGTAAAGACCTGCAAGTAATTAAATATCTTTGCCGAACTGGTGCTTAGGAACTGAGGGATTCATTATTTTTCTTTAATGAATTTTCCTAACCTTTGGTTCTGTAGCTGTGCTTCCTCTTTATTCCCTAGAGATGCTGGCAAATGGATACAATCGACAGCAAGAGTTTGTTCATTGACCCAAGGGTATGCCCAGAAACAAGGGCTACCAAAAGGGTTCAATAGATACGCAGGTGCCAGGCTGTGAAGGTTTGTGTGTGAATAACTACTGCTGAAAATCAATCTGATACTGGCCTGGTGTCAAAGGCAGTCAAGCCCATTTGCAGGTAATGTGGTGATTTTCTTTCAAGCAGGTCAGACAACATACATAAGAATTTATGATGAAAAGGAGTAAAGGAGTAAACCTATGATTACACAGACCAGAAGAGAAATTTTGTAGCAGTAGAGACACAATCAGGTGTAGAGAGATCAGTCCAAACTGTTTCAAGAAGTAAAAGAGATTTTTAACTCAGTGGGAAGAAAAAAAAATTCTTGAAAAATAACTGCAGGATGCAAAGAACACATTTGGATGTTAAATTGTAATGATAACCATGCAATGGCGTTATATGGAACTGGTCAATGTCTAATTATCATATCAGACATCTAAGTGCAGAGTTACGAGCTGTAAACCTGCATCTAATCCTTCTTTTCAGTGCTTTAACCCCCTACCCACACAAACAGAAAGGGACTAAAAGACATGGCCAGTAAATCAGTGGTGATAACACCCCCATACAATCAAACAGCAGAGTCCAGGGGAGGATTAAGCATGGGGGAATAACAGGGTTATCAACTGGAGAAACAGCAAAACAGCCAAAGAAAGGGTAAGGACATAATAATAGTAAATATCCTGGGAACAATTTAAAGCAATGAATTTCAGCAAACAAAACCTCACACTGCATTCAATCAATGTGTTTTAAGAAAATATAATGTGTCCAGTGGGTAGAGCACTGGTGTCACAGTGAAATGAGTTGGTGGCATAATGAGAGTTGTTACTTCTCTTTTCTGTATATTTGATGCAATCTGTTCCTTTTTATCTTCCTAAACATACTTGGAGGCTGGATTTCAGCAACAATCTATAATTCTTAACTATGTTTTCTACATCCAGTTAGGGTATCTCTCCAAGACAGAGCTAACAAGAAAGCTGAAATTAAAGAGAGGTTTTGTTATCCATTTTTGTAAATGCCTACATTGCTCGATCTGGTGGGAGCTTTTAAGAAAGTTTGTTCTGCCTTTCAGAATAAAAAAAGAATATTACAATATGCACCCTACATATGAAAAAGAAATATTTCTGAAAGTGGAAATACCTTTGTGAATGCAAACCCTTCAGACAGGCTTCAAATCCTAAAGCCTAAAATTATTTTCTATGCTGCCCTATTTGTCACCTCAGACTTTGAGCACTTCTTGCTCTTTAATAGAACCATCTTCATAGTTTTCTGCAGGTTTTGGAAATGCTAATCATCACTGCTTTACAGTTCACAACATCTGACAAATTAAGGGGCAGGTCCAACAAAATATGCAATCTGTACTGACTAAGCAATCTAGATAAAAAAATAGAATCCAAGACAAAAATTACACACTTGAATTCCCTGTTTAGTGCTGGGTAAGAGCCACATACCTTTAGACAGAAGATATCAAATAAAGAGACAGGGAGAATCAGTTAATACAAAATATCACACATGCAGGTTGTGTCTGAACTTCAACTCTGCATGAAGCAGAGCATCTCAGGCAGGTCACCAGAGGAAACTCTCTATGAACCTGGAATTCAATCTGGGATAGGTGAATCTTACAAAACAACAGGAGAAGAAAGACACAGTCATGTCTATATTTTGCATATTAATATGTCTCCTCGTTAATATACTGTCCCCAAAAGGGGCAGGAGTTCATATTCCTCCATCCTTCCTACATTTCATAGAGGACCAGAAAAATGAACTAGCTGAGATCACTCCTTACTCCTCATCTTAAATCTGAAGCTGTTGAGGAGAGGAAACCAGGACATGGCAAGGAAAAGGAGGAGCAGCACGACTTTGAGGCACAGTCACATAGAAATGGGGAGTCCTGGCTGGAACTGCCTGCTGCTCTGCTCTTTCTGTGTTCATCCAACAGCTCTACACGTGGATTATCAAAGGCATGACAAAAATTCAGTACTTTTCCTCCTAGCTAAACATCTTAATCAGACCTGCGGGCTTTTGTGTCTTCTTTGGCTCCTCATTTTTTGCATTCTTTTCTAAGCAGAGGCACACAGTGCTTTCACTCTCAGACCAATGCAAGCCAAACCTCTGTTTGTTTGGGGTTTTTTTCCTGTCTGCCTTTAAAAAATGAAACAGCTACAATCACTGCTGGTTTTGTGTGAGCCCCACAGCCCTATTAACTCACATTTGTTATCGTCCTGTTTGTTGTAATGCTATTGAGGAGCTGATGAATAGCATGGCCTATTGTCCAAATGCCATTCAGACACAGTGACAACAGCTCTATAGCCCACAGACCTTGAAAATAACCAGGTCTAAAGTATCTGGTTAGTGTTGAACTCTACAAAGTTTGGGTGATAAATGCACCCACCTAAATCATATTGTACTTGGCAACATCATTGAGTTTAGACATCTTGAAGTATTAGTGGAAGAAATCTTGGGAGAAAGAGGAAATTAAACCTCAACTTTCACTTTTCCTGGCACAAAAATAATCTCTAGGTCTCTCTTCCCTTTCAGACACAAACTAATAATACCACTGTGTGAAAGAAATCTCTTCTTAGAGGACTTGCAGGGTGTTGGAAGAGTCAGGAACAACTGGAAGTTCTGACTATTCTGTAGTTTTTCCTCATATTCCAGGAAGATGGCAAGAAAGACAGTACCATCAATGAGGTCTCTTACATAGATCTGTTCCATCTTATGATGTAGCTTTATTATGTTCTTTCTTGCCAGACCAGTCAGCAACAGTCTTAGCAGTCCTGGGTCCTGCAAGATCTGTTGCTGGGGTTACTTGACTGACAGCAAAGCTCTAACACTTTTAATTATTAACTGTTCAATGATATCCAGTGAGACATTGCTAGAGTTGTATAATGGTGAAAAGGAAGTGGACATTTTAAATGATTTACTGAAAATGATTTGTGCAAAGTGAGCAAACTCTGCTGAGCACATAAAAAGCCATGATTAAATGGCTACTACAAAATTTTGCACAACTGGAATTTGAACTGAGTGCTTTCAGTCCATAAACAGAAACTTGTGTCTGCCTAGATTTAAAAACAAATCCGTAGTTTCTTCATTACACTAATAACAATGGGGTTGAATTCCTCCTTATTCCTCAGCCACTAGGGACCACAAGCACACTCCCTTCAATTCTGTCTGAACAATGTGCTAGACTTCAGATTATGGGCATAGAGAGGTTATATTTTAAATCATTTCATATTCTGCATAAGCATAATGAGTTGTCATTGTATAAGATCCACAGCATGAGGTCTTCCATGTGAGACAAAGCAATGTATGATGGCATGCTGCTGACACCAGAAAGAAAAATAAAAGGGATGGTTAAAAGCTCAGTATTGATCTTATTTCCCTAGATCCATGTGATGCGTCTCATGGCCACTGTAAAAGGTACATTCAGTGGTTTAGGCAAACCCTCTGAGAAACTCAGGGCTATTCTTGTTAAAACTGACTTCTTATTATCATTAGAATGTGAGCAGTCTTACTGAGATTCCTTTCACTCTTCCTCCCCAAAAGCTCTTTTCCTGTTAATTAATCTATCTGCTGTCTCATCATAGCTGGAAGCTTTGATTCACAGTTCTTATTAATTGTCACATATTGCAATACAGCCAAAATACAAGATAGAAGAGAACTGTGAAAGCAGAAAGTGCCTGGCAGAGAACTGAATTTTAGGAGGGGCAAGAGGCACTCATGGTAGGAAGAAAATAACTGTTTTCTTGAAAAAAAACAAGCATTTCTATCCCCCTTCACAACCGTGGTGTTGTTAAAATACTGACTGATCTGAACGCTACTTGTTGTAATCATCTTTGCCATCAGTGACCAAGTCCTTTTCATCTAAATTCAGGGGGTTTTTTTTCTGGGTGTAAATCACAGGCAGTTGCCCAGGTTTGCAAAGCAAAAAGAGTCACCACGAATCCAGGATAGGCAGCAAATCAATCCCTTTCCAGGTGGTGGGAAAGGGTCATCATTAGCCTTGGCCCAGAACCCACACAGTCCCTGACTATGACAACATGATTACACTGAGGTTGAGCTCATGTTTATTTAATTATGATATACTTCTTGCACAGACTGACTTATGAGTAGGGTTGCACAAGTTAGCCATGCACATACATAGTGATGTTATATTAGTCAGACACAGTATGAAAGCATGAGAGGAAGTCCTTATCTCCATTTCCTGTCCTCCTGAGATTCTTTCCTCTCAGTCATCACCAAAAGTCAGAAAAAACTGAGTTTCCTATGTCCTCCATGGTAGTTTGTAGAGTAGAACAACAGTACAGAAAGAGACCTTGATTCCCCCAACCTAAACACCTCACCTTTCTCCCAAAGCCCTTCTCTCAAATTCCATAAAGAACACGTATCTTTAAAAACATTTTATTTACTTACTTCTTGATGTTGGTGGCCTTCTTCCAAATTCCAGTCTCACGGTCAGTGATGGGCGGAATTCATCTGACTAAATGTGAACAGCTGGATTTAGACATCCAACCCTGAACAGGTCACTCAGGACTCCCTCCCTGACCAGTGGAAATAAAGATCTGTTGTTAGAACCTGTTCAATTTGGGTTCTACTTTGAGATTAATCTAATCACATCCTGGAAGTGAGGGTCTCTACCAGGACAGGGCTTAGAAAACAGATTGGTCAGCCTGGAGAAGAGGCTCTGGGGTGACCTTATTGGAGACTTTCAGTACGTGAATAGACCCCACAAGAAAGCTGGAAATGGATGTTTCACAGGGGTGTGTGGTGATAGGATAAGGGGGAATGGCCTTAAACTGAAAGAGAGTAGTTTTAGACTGGCTATTAGGAGGAAATTATTTTACTGTGAGAGTGGTGAGGCCCTGGCACAGGTTGGCCAGAGAAGCTGTGGATGTCCCATCCCTGGGAGTGTTCAAGGCCAGGCTGAATGGGATTTTGAGCAACCTGATCTATTGGAAGATGCCTCTTCACATTCTGGTGTAAAACATCCTTGTAACCTTTTCCTCATTGCATTCTGATAATTTTCTGATAAAGCTGAAAGCTCACAGTTTACAGTACACTTTTGATCCACTCATGAGACATTTTGCAAAGAGCATCATTATTCCTTTATGCACCCTGTGTTCAAGCAGCTGGACATTGATTCACAAACAAATTTGAATTTACTTGATTTACAAGTAAATTGTAAATCACAGCATATAATGAACTGTTCCACCAAGGAAAAATAATACTTAAAGCTTTCCCAAATGATAAATATACTCACTAAGCAGACTCATCAGTGTAAATTGTGGTGGTGGTGTTTCTTCAAGGAGAGGTGGTCTTGCTTATTAGTGATTTTCTGCAGCCATGATAGTCTTGTTGCTTTCTTCCAAGTTTTCTTCTTTAGGTACTCAGCCTGTTTTGATCTGACCTTATTGTTCATCAGAACTATGGACTAAATGACTTGGAAATCTTCTTGCAATGACTTGGCAAGGGTTATGAAGTGACTCAGAAGCAAAGCAGGAACAAGCACTCAAGCAGCTCCAGCTCATGGTCTTTCTCAGAGACTCTCTGCCTGGCTTTAAGTACTTACATGACCGTCATCACTCAATCTTTCTTAACAAGAGCATTTTTCATTACTATTATTTTAGAAGTGCTTTGTAATAACTCAAAAGTACTGGGAAAAAAAAATACAAAATGCCTTCTTTTTTTTTTTTTTCCCCTTCACCCAAAATATATGTTTCCTTCCACTGTGTACAATCTGTTTCTGTGGCAGTGGCTTGAGTTTCCTTGGAAACGGCTGCAGGTCAGACCTTGATTGGTTGTGTTGTCAGCTTGATTGCAGTGTTTCAGCCGATGGGACCTCTAAGTGCAGCTCCAAAGCAAGTAAATAGGGGGCTATCCAAGGGCTTTGCATTAGTGGTCTGAAAGAAACCACACAGATGGCATTTGGAGGAGTGTGTGACACAGGGCCACTGGTTTGAAGAGGATGGGAGACACAAGGGATGAGAAAAGAGCCAAATCAGAGGTGTGGGTGGGATGGATGGGATGGAGGGTTTCGAGGACCAGAAATTTGGCTGCAGTGAAAACTGCTGTAGTCTCATGTCTCATGGAAGGGGCAGCTGACAACACAGTGCTGTCATGGTCTGGAGCCTGAGAGCCTCAGTTTTTGGGAATTGAATGTTTTGTTTCATGTTTCATTCTACCAATTCAACTGCAAATTTTCTGAGGCATGTGGATATATTAATACTAGTTATTATTAGCAATATTATTAATAATCAATGACTCAAATAACCATTATTAATAATTGATATCTTGTTGGTAATAATATATATTAATTATTAATAATATACTATTAATGATAGTACAGGGTGCAGGAAGATGTAAACCAGTAAATTAAAAGACAATTATAGAAGAGTAGCATCTTTGTATCCTGCAAACTTTTGGGAGGAGAGGGTTGTCTAAGAGGAATACCCCTGGAAGCTTCTTTGTTTATGAATCAGACTACAGTAAAACCACATATGAAGAGCATACACATTGAGAAGAAAACAGGAAATGTGGGAAGAGCAGTTCAGAAGGGCTCCCTTGAGCTTTGGCTCATTTCCACCCATCCAAGTGCATGCATGCTGAAGAACTTCCTGTGCTCATACTTTAAGACAGTCACATACACAGTTTGGTGCTTGAATCCCATGTGGAATTTCTAAAACATCGCTTGAGAATTACAGAATGAACCTAATCTGCCTTGCCTTGCCTTGCCTTGCCTTGCCTTGCCTTGCCTTGCCTTGCCTTGCTTTGCCTTGCCTTCCCTTGCTTCCACCAAAAACAACATTTAATGTTAAACTTCAACAGCACAGTAAGGGTGTGTGTTTCTGACTCACTCTGCCAAATAAACTTCCACACGGTGATTATGTCCTGTTCTGACTTCTGAATATACTTGATAAATTCTTTGGCAAGCAGACATGCCCAATGCCAATAGCTGACTGTGAATCTACAGAAAAAACAAAACAAACAAACACACACACACAAACTAGAGAGAGAGGGGAAAGAAAAAAGTCTTGCTTGTTTTCCTTGTGTGCAGTTTCATCTATTTTCTCCCCGATCCAAAAGCAGATCACTTTCCGTTAATTAAGTAAAAAGTACTTAGTGGAATCGATCTGAATTCAGGTCTAAGTGCACTCGCTAATTCTCCTGTTAGTTTTAGGAAGCTGGTGGCAAAAAGCATCTATCAAGACAAATTTGTGCAGGCACCACCCATGTTTAAAGTCACAGCCAAACGTCTGCAGTTTAGCAGCCTGCCTGTGTGTCAGCTGAGCACCAGGGACTGCAGGCACACTTCAGCCTATGGAAGAAATGCAAGTTAACATCACCTTATATAACCTGCTATGAAATAGATTGAAAAAAAATCACATTTTTCATTATTTTTACAGCCCTGTGCAGAGATTATCTTTGTTCACCCGGCACACAATAATAAGTTGAATGATGTTTAACATGCAGAGCCCATAGGTGGCAAACACATTTCAGCCCACGGTGAAAGATCAAACCCACTTTGACGTCTCAGGAGTTAAATAGAGAAGGGAGGGAAGGCAGCGAGACCGGGATAGGAATGCACCAATCTGCTGTCACACACAAAAGAAGCAACAAGTTAAAGGAGGATAAAAACCTCTTGGTTTCTTCTCTAGTGTCCTCCCCAGTTAACAATGCTGCTCTTCTTTTAATATTAGATCACTCTTTTTCAAGCAGATGTACAGCTCTCATTAGAGATAATCCTCCATGCTCCCTCTTCTTCTCTTTCCCAGCTTTAGACAGATAACATTAGTTACTGTCTTTTTATTGTATTGTTCCATTTTGTGTACTCAAAGAACTATCTGCATTACAATAATCTATGTATGTCAAATGGGATTAGGAGGAAACTGAATGAATTAGCCAGAGTTATACAGTAAATAATCAAGGAAATTTAAAACAGGAAAATGCATCACTATAATTATGCAGGTAACACCAATGATGTTTTTTATTGAAACTTTCTTAGTCATCACTGTAGAAAAATTAAATGACACAAAAATTATTATTTTTCCTTAATATTATCTTTTTCTCTAAGAGAAAGATATATTCCATGCAATGCATTTGCTAGTATTCTTTTTGTGATACATAGAGGGAGCTCTTGGCATAGGTTTATTAGCCCAATCACAGTGAAAATTTTCCATTGTTACCAAACCCTTTATAAGGTTGCATTATTACTTTAAGTGGAAAAATCATACCCTCATCAATATACGAATAAAAAGAATCTCACGAGTTTTAGGCCTATAAAGAAGATTTGAACAGTAATACAACATTCTGCTTCTTGCTGGACATTGTATTCATTAGCATATGAACTCCAACACAAAAAAAGTTTTTTGCTATCCAATACTGCCAAATTAGGGCATATTAATTTTAATACTTATTAAGTATATGAAAACATAACATATAAATGAGACAACTGTACATATTCTAATGTAAATGTACGAGAAACTCTTCCATGCTGCAGAGCAGTCTGCAGGCTGGGAGCTGGGTTTTTTGTCCTCAGCAGAGTGCAGGGAGAACAGTATCCCTGCCTTTCGTTCTTCAAGCTTCAAGAGGTTTTTTCGGCCTGCTGCTGAAACAAGGGTCAGGTAAATATTTTAAGGGGATGCTCTTACTTCTAGGAAAGATTTAGGTGCTGTTAATTAACCCAGTAAAGGCAGCAGGAATCTTTTCTTTCTACAGTTCTTTTTCTCCTCATATGGGCACCAAAAATTCCTACTAATTTGCCCTCAGGATTAGTATAAACATTTAAAGTTTGCAAAAACAAATGAACAAATGTACATTATATAAATGTGATAATCACAGGAGCTGTCTTTAAGCTAATTAATGAAAGATCAGTTGGGGAAAGAATATTTTTTAATAATGAAATATAAAAATGAATCCACTCCTTTTTTCAAAAAAAACTTTCAAAATATTTTGTTAACTTTTTTCCCCCATCACATTTCATTGCTGAAATTCTCTGGCTTTCCAAATTCCTTGAGGCACTTGCAGTGTTGACACCCTGAAATCATGACTATTCTCTCTGCAGTCCTAGTTCAGAAACCTCCTGACAGGAAGTTCCGGATACAATATAAGAAATATTATTTCCCAAGAGATGTTTGGCAAAGCTGGTGATAGTAACAGCTTTAAAATGCAAGGGAACACTGGCATTTTTAGCCAGATCAACACTAAGTCTCTTGAGGTTCATATCAGAGGTGGACATCACAAAGAAATCACATTTTTACATTTTGTGAGATAGTCTTAGACCTTAGAAGCATCTTAAACACTTAATATGCTTGTCACGTACCATACATTGCAAAGGCTGAACAATAACAATGGGGTTACTTAATTTCACAGCGAGCACACAGATGTTAAGTTGTATGTACATGGTCTCTTATCTATTTTTCATTTGACTCGTAAACGGATCCCATTTAGGATTGAGCAACAAGGAAATTATTTACAATGCTTACTCTCTGCCTGATCTCCTCTTAATTTCAATCAGTGAAATGAAGGTTTGACTGATTTCAGCATAAGAAAGAAGGAGCCTTTCATTTCAGCTCACATGTAAACACAAATTTTTTGCTGCTCAGTGCTGTGCTGAGCAGGTGCAGATGTAGACATCTACCTTGCTGGTTGGACTAACAAGGGCTACCAAATGATTTGTGTCTTTCTCAAATTTTATATCTATGTGATGCTTTAAACTAAAAATTGCATTTCTTACTTGAGGCCTCAGTTCAGCATGACACTTAAGCAGAAGTTAACTTCAATGCAGGCACATTCCCCAGGATTCAAATCAAGCTCTCTGTATATCTAAAGATAACTTCACATTTTTTGAACAGCAATCGAAGCAGTTACCTAGATTTCTGCTTTAACAAGCACACAATGTCTGAAGAACCCATTTATTTATTCAGCAACTTGGGGTTTTTTAGACCAAGTGCTTTAAAATCATCCAAATGGGTGTTTGGTTTGTTTTTCTTTTTCATCGCTAAGACAATATTTGAAACAATGGTTCCTCTAGAGGAATTTATGAAGGAAAAGAAGGGGCTATTTGGTTTAGGATAGATGTACTGAAACATAAAAAATGGAAATTTTTATAATTGAGCCATTTCATGTTTGGAAGAAAACTGAAAGCTAATCTTAACAGAAGTGCTTCTGTTTCAGTTCATGACACTAACAGCTGTTGTAATTGTAGTGTTGAGGCGAAGAAGTTCTGTATTGTGAAAAATATATACTAAATTATTTCTAAGTGTTTCTGAAGATCTTACCTTCTGCCAGTAAACTTATATAGTCACAGTGTATTTATCTTTCACTGAACTGTCTTCTCCATAGAAACAAATTCCAAAAATGCATACATACTTATTGTGGAAAGAGGCACACAGACAGCCCATATAATTCTTTAGCTGTCCATAAAGTGAATCACAGAACCATAGAATGGCTTGGGTTGGAAGGGACCATCAAAATTACCCAGTTCTGATGCCCCTGCCACGGGCGGGGACACCTTCCACTACACCAGGCTGCTCAAATTCCCATCCAACCTGGCCTTGAACATTCCCAGTGATAGGATGTCACAATTATCACAATTTATCACAATTTCAGGCCATCAGATAAGCCTGAGAGCGAGGACCTGAAGTGCTTTGAGGCATTTATGATCAGTCTGTTCTGTCCTGGGTCAGGACAGATGCAGGTGATGATTAACGACAGACATCACAGATTATTTCAGAGAATGAGAATGGATGGAATTGTCTTATCTGTGGATAAGTGACACATCACAGTAACTGGAAGTCCAATGGATACGTATTCAGGACGCTAGTGGCTGGTAGGCGGAATTAGAGACTGCTATTTTTGCCAACTTTTCCATAGTCTTTGTTAAATAAAGGAAAATAAGATGCTGGTTGTGCTTTATAAAATCTTTGGACACAAGTAGAAAAGCTATGAGTTGTGGTTACCACTCACCCTGGCCATTTTCTTTCCAATTTACTCTGAGTATTTTTTTTCCTCTTCATGTCCCGGAACCCTACTTTTCCATCATTACTGCTTTATTTAGTCATAAATATAGACTGCAAGTTTTGTAGATCTAGGCATTATTGTTATACTCTGGAATTCTGAGTACTGGTTGAAAATGCTGATTTCATGTTCTTTCTTTCATGTTCTTCTTCTTCTGTTGGGGAAGAGCTCTTTGGTATGGGAGAGCTCAGTTTCTCAGAGCTGCTTTTTCTTCTTAGTGAACAGGGAAATACTGGTACTAAACATTTATTTCAGCAAAAAGTATAAATATTCCACACTGGATTATGATGTTTTAATATGACTTCAAAATGACCAGAAAAGTTAAACAGAAAATAATTTTACTACTCCTGGAGCCTCTTCTTTTTTTTTCTTTTTACAGAAGTATGGGTATATAGAAAATGTTTTGTGTCCAAGTCTGGTACAGACAAATAGCATAGAAAAATCTGGGAAAAAAATAAAAAAATTCTGGAGATGTTCCCTCGGAATGGGGCAAGAGTTATAGCAACACAGCTTGCAGAATCTTTACCTTGAAGTGTCCAGTCATACTTCCAATAAATGGTAAAAGCCTGAAAAGGGTGATTTATAATTTACAAAAAACCAAAATTTAGACCAGGCAAAAGTGTCTCAAAGCCGAATTTTGACTATTGTGTTTAACAATACATGTGTTACAGGTAAAAGTTTCTCATACAGCTAGATTGGATGGTTCTCTAAGACTGCACAATTTTATATTCTCTTTCAGGATGAAATTATACCTTTTCAAAGGCCTTTTTATTTATGCATTATCAGGTGAAAGATGTTGATTTTCTTGGACTGCTTTGGGGGCGGGGGGGGTTGGTTTATGAGTCAAAACAGTAATGAAAGCCAACTCAAAACTGCCTCATCACTAAGTCCACCTGATGAAGATCAGGGACTTGAACTTGAAACCACCTATGAAACCACCAAAATATTTAAAAAATTTGAGTAAATCTTACTCATTTTTCCCTGTTGGAACTCTTCCACATTGAACGAATGGTACAGTCACCTTCCTTGTAGTCAGCTAAAACAGTTAGACCAAAAAGAAGAGAAGACCAGAAAACTGATGGGTCAGGCAGAACGTGAATTTTTCTTTCCTTTTTCCTAACATCTTTTTCAAAGTTGCATGATTGGTAAGTAAGAGTGGAAATTCAGATTTCCATTTTAAAAAAAATATTTCTTTCTCATGCTATTTAGAGGGGAAGTTCAAAGAGACAAGACACAAGACACGGCTGTGAAGAGGGGAAAGCAAAATTCAGAGTTTCTGAAGGAACACTGGAAATTCTTCTGATTTATCAACTTAGAGGTCTTATTGTGGAGTCAATGAATGGAAGTCCAGTTCTGCACAATCAACAGCACCAGTTCTTCAAGAAATATGAATCACTATGTTTGTGGTTCCCAGATAAGTGCCCTCTTTATGATTACATTTCTTTAAGTGAATATGCCAATTTTAAAAAAGGTTTTACCATGTTGGTGAAGTCTCCATTTTTTAATCTGCCATTTATAATTATGACTTCATAGAAAACCCCTCATTTTTGGATTATGAGACATATGCATGAGAGAGAGCACGGATGGTCCAGTAAAGGGTACTTTTGTGCTGCTCCCATAGTGTAAGACAACTTAATTACTTAGATAGAATTTAATGAAGACTCACAATAATCTCATACTATCTCCAGATAAGGACAAATAAATGAGGACAAACAAAGCAGTCATTTGGGATAGATATTGGCCAAGCAAATTTGAATTTCAGAAAAGTTTGAATCCTGACAAATCTAAATAAAAGGGACACTATCTGATTGGAATTTGGCACAGTGAAAAGGGATCTGGAATAGGATCCATATGTTGAACCCAATACTTGTGCTCTCATAGTGACTCTTGTTGGCAATGATAACAATTATAACACAGCTATCATTCATTTTTTTTGTTACTCTTTCTCTGTACTACACTAAAAGTAACCTTTGGCATTCAAAAAATTTCTATTCAGGTTTTTTGTTTTTTTTTTTTAACTTATAGCTCCCTTTATCATCTTATCTGAGAGCTGTTTAACCTTTGACCATGTAGTCACAATATCTCCTGTCACAGGGAAGTTAGTTTTTCACCATTTTGCACCTAGAAGAGTGAGAAAGAGATAAGATGACATGTACTGGCACTCAAATCTTACTAGCACCAGTGGTAAGAAGGAGTCCAAGAACATTTAAATATAAGTATCTTGGTATTGGTTTTTTTCAGTTGTTATTCAAGCCACTAATAAGGAACTTAATCTGATCACTGGGAATTCAACTTTTAAACAGTCAGGAGATTTATATGAAACTGTTAGTTGGAAAATAGAGTTGGTGTTGGAGTTGTAAAGAGAGTAGAGTTTATTTTATGCATGTAAAACACAGACAAGTTCTCTGAGATGGTTTAGTAGATTCCTTAAGAAGTCTGTAGAGTGAAACTGACCCCCTGTCTGTCTTGGACATTATTGTAGGGTGATACGAATCATCACTTTCCATTGGCCAGAACAGAATTGTATCTTGAACTAAACACTGACTATTGCACAACAAAAATTAGATGAAGTGAAAACAGCCCCTAATAGTAACAAGGGCCTCTAAATGAAGCTTCACCAGCCATCTTCACCTGCTGTCAAATTCATTAGGAACTTCAAGATACAGAAGAATCATAGAAGGGTTTGGACTGGAAGGGGCCTCCAAAACTATACAGTTTCAACCCCCCTACCATGAGCAGGGCCACCTTCTGGACTAGGTTACTCCAAAGCCCCATTCAACCTGGCCTTGAACACTTCCTGGGATGGGGCATCCACAGCTTTTTTGGGAAACCTATTGTAGTGCCACACCACGCTCATACTGAAGAATTTCTTCCTAATATCCAATCTAAACCTACCCTCATTCAGTTTAAAGCCATTTCCACTTGTCCTATCACACCATGCCCTTGTCAGAAGTCCCTCTCCAGCTCTCTTGTAGCCTCTTTATCATGACTTGTCCTTCAGTTTTACCCCTCTCAATGTGGTAATTTGTTCAGAAGTGCTAGTCCCAGATTACAGGAATCCTGCATGATACAATCCCACAATCTTTCCTTTCTGAGCTTCTGGCATGTGAGTCCTGTTTTCTTCATTTTTTCCCTCTACAATCCCAAAAATTGAGACTTTCCAGGAAGGAGATCCAAGTGTTGCTTGGACCAGTTCCTAAACACACTCTTCCTCACACACAATGCAACACCGTCATTTTAAAGATGTTACTTACCTTTCCTAGGTTTAGTATTTGCACATCATTATGTCTTCTGTACCAATACATCCCTGAATATTATCCTTAGTGTTTCATAAAATCCTCATACCTTTTTTTTGTAATTTCTAAGTTTAATTGTACTATAGAGCAAAGGTCTTCTGTTTACACAGTGTCTTCTGTATCTGTGAGGTTATAACAGCTCTTTAAAAGCCGGAAAGTTCTAAATGTTAGCTCACATAGAAATATATTTCCCATGAAGTACATTAATATATCCATTAATTACTTTTCCTTTGAATGACTTTAAATGTTGGTCAGGTAAGTTAAAGACCCAGTCTTTGGGTTGGGTTAATTTCCCATTGTATGAAGACACCAGAACTTAGAATTCTGGTGGGTTTTTTTTAAGCACAAGTCCCAGGTGTTTCATTTTTAAAAGATGTTACAGCAATAAAAATGTTATTAAAGTGTCTTTGTTCATGCTGTTATAGTTGAGGTTGTGTCAGCATTTCCATTACAAGCTCATCTTTCGCAGAGAAAATGCTCTGGTCCATTGGGTAAATAACACATGTTTTTCTATGACACACACAGAGGAAAGCTAGAAATAATAAAGGATAAAATTGTTTAGGATTCTATCTTAATTTCATACAGTGTATGTTGTGTCGTAATTTTTCCCCATGAATGAATAAATCAAGTACTGCCTGCCAGTGATCACAAATTTGCTTGTACCACAAACTATGTTGTAATTATTTTTTATGTAGACCTTTTTAAAATTAAAATCTGGAGAAAATGTGTTTCTCATTACTATCATACATACTTATAATTAGGGTAATGCTGTGAAACTTCAGCTAACCCTTAGAACTGTTGTGGAAGTGGATGTTGTGGTGGACCCCTGAAAGACAGGTTAAAAGCAAACTTTTGTGAAGTCATTTTTTGTTTTGAGTTCTCCCCATTGCTGAAATAAGGTCTTAGATGTCTCAGGATTTATGTAGCATCATGTAACTACACTAAATCACTGCCAGCTTTTGGTATTCCTGTCTTAAGTGACACGACAAAGGCTGTAGAAGGTCAGAAATCAAGAAAACCTCCCTCCCAGGAAATTGTTGAATAGGATTCAACTCAGTCTATTAATTTATTAGCTAAATCTGCTTTCTCCAGAGGCAGCTCACAGACCTTTCAGACTCAGTTTATACATTTTCAGTCACTCATTATTATTTCTAGACACCAGTCCCACTATTAACAATACCACCTCTGTTAAACCAAATTCTGAGCTCCTCCCCTGCTCTGGGGCTGTATCCTGCAGTTCGTGATCTTTTTGGCCACTACCATGACTCTCCCATATTTTGACACTCCCCCTGTCTCATCTGACACTGTAGAAGGTCAGGTTCCACTACAGCAGCTTGGAAAATAAGTGGCTTGAATTTCATACCCAAACTCTTCACTCAGTATTTGTGTTAAGATCTAACATTGTCATTAATACAAGGGATGGGTGATCTCTCAATCACACTTTGTAGATGAAGCCAAAATCTTTGTAGCCTCAGGTTTATTTTTGTTGTTGTTCTTGTTGATTAATTTCTAAATCCTTTAAGACCAACTATCTTATTTCATCCAGGTTTGTTGCAGAAATACTTAGAAGTTACTCCTGTAACAGAAGCTGTACAAACATATTGGAAGAGCATTTTCTTATATACCTTAGATAAAAAAGTTAAGAAAGATTTTCGGTGGATGAAATAAATAGAGAAGTGGAAAGGAACATTTCCACCATCTTTTACACATGAGGAAGGGTGATATTAGATAATACAACTTAGGCACGCTGTAAATCAGTGACAGAGCCAAAAATAATGCCCACGTCCTCCCTGTAGTCATTCCACTTATATTTAAAGACTAAGAATTCAAAGAGAGGATATCTGTTTGGCTTATCTAAATTTTATCCCTACCAACAGATTTTGATTTCTTGATTTTTGCACTATTTGCAATTGTCCAAGGCATGTTTTGTAGGATCATCACTCATCTGGTGTGCTGATTAAAAAGGCTTTCCTTTGTTCATTTCAATATTTAATACCAAGTTCTGTGATTAAATGCAGCTATTTTTTTCTTATCCCTTTGTAACTTTTGTGAAAGGATAACACCTTGGTTTATGGACACAGATGGGTGTACTCTTGCTCCAAATTAAGCTGAATTCCTGTCCTAAGCATAAAGTCGCTACATGTTTTTTTCTTATCCTGCATGAGGGTGGAGGGAATCATCAGCTGGAAGGATCCAACTCTGTCTCTCTCTATTAATTGAGAGAGGGAATTTTGATGATGAGCTTAAACTAGAGACCTCAATTTTGGGTGGTTGCAATTCAAAGTCCCCCATTTCTGTCTTTCTTTCTGTAACTACAATCTAGTTTTGTCACAATAATGCATTGATTTTTCAGTTCACATTACATTTCTATTACACTGTGGATTATTCATTTTCCTCATATGAGGTATCTTTGCCTTTCCTATCCTCTCTGTCTTATTGCTAATAAATAGACAAAGGGGTTAGTCTTTTTCCAGAGGTTCACAGATGTGAGGAAGATTCTCCTGTCTCTGGCTGAGTTTATTTGAAGGTGCTTAAAACAAAAAGTCCAAGGCAAACTATTCATGACTTAAGTATGAGTTGTTTTGAATACTTTTCTGGAATCAAGTATTTTTGGTATTGACAGTTCTCATAAAGAAAAAGTTAATGATTTTCTCCTGAGCATAATATGCAGATAATTAAGATAATGTTTTTAGCAATTTGAAGTGTTCAACTGGATTCATAGGTATAATTTTTTTTTGCACCCCTCATATATTTAATTTAACTATGCAACAAAACAGCAGAAAGAAATATGATGGTTTGCGTAATTACACAGCTACTTCAACATTGTATTTTTGAGTTTCTTCCAGTCTTTGGAAATTTTCTCCATAACTGGGCCATTGGAAATTTTTCATTTTTCTTCCTTCTTGCTGTATTAATTGTGTTTAAGAACGAAGCTTTTGCTTTTGGTTTATAAATGTGTATGGAAAGAGTGAGGCATAGGAAAACATGCATAGCTCTATATGTTCTCTGTATAACATGCAGGCATAAGTATTTATAATATATGTGAATACACAAGCACATTTGCACATAAAAATTAGGAGGTAAATATGTTCATAAAGAACATATTAATCAACTATTAGGCCTTGAAAATATAATCAAATTTAAAAGTCACTTATTTTGAAGTTGCATTGTAGGGTGGTTATTAACAACTTTGACAAATTGAGGAAAGCTTTGATAGCATGAGCATAGCAAAGAGATTTGTTTTTGTGAGTACCTGAAGACTGGTGTAGAATAAACCATTTTAGTAGGCTGTGTGTCTCTCCTGATGGTATTTATAAAGAATTGCAAGGGAAAACAATGAGTTTAAGATGTATTTTATTGGTGAAAGAGAGGAAAAATGGCAGAAACATCTCCATCTGAAAATGCTGCTTTTGTCCCTCCAATGTTTTCCTCTAGATCCAGGTGCCCCTTGAGTAACTTAATCCACTAAGGTTGCTCCGTGTTCTTTGTGAGAAGCTGATACAGGGCAAACCTGACTTGGCAGCTGTGCAAGGGCTAACATGCATCACTCAGCTGCCAGCATTCAGCTACAGAAAGGAAAGGGTTTGCACTCAGGTTATAATCATTGTTGTAGGAAAGGGCATTTTTGGTCTCAGCCTTTGCATTCTTGCTCAGACACATGCAATTGAGGGAGGCAACCTTGAGAAACTGCTACACAAAGCTTCGATTGTCCCTCTATTAGCCAAAATGCTTGAATATCAACCAACCATTCCCCTGCTGTACCAGAGAACCTGTTGCAGTGTATAAATATCAATGGTAATATTTTCACCCACACTTTCTAAAAGAGTAATATTTTAGAGGAACTTTTCTGTAAAGTGTCCATACATTTTTTTCTTACAGTCTCTCTGAAACATGAGTATCTTCAAGGTTTTAAAATCTTCAGTTGTTCTCTCTTTCTTTTTTAACAACTAACCAATATTTGCTGTTGAGAAGTTGAAGAGAAACTGTTTTGTAATTATGAGATAGTTTAGAGAACTCTTATGACTGACAAAACTCGTGCTGTGAAACCCTTTTCAGTCAGGTTTTGACCCTTAAAAATGATCTAGTGAGAGCCCACCTGGGGTGTTCCATCCAGGTCTGGAGTCCCCAGCAAAGGAAGGACATGGAGCTGTTGGAGAGAGTCCACAGGAGGCACAAAGATGATCAGAGGGAAGGAGCACCTTTCCTACAAGGAAAGGCTAAGAAAATTAGGATTGTTCAGCCTGGAGAAGTGGAGGCTTCAGGGTGGTCTAATTGCAGCCTTTCAGTACCTGGAGGAAGCCTACAAGAAAGATGGAGAGGGATTTTTACAAGAACTTGTAGTGACAGGGCAAGGAGGAATGGATTCAGACTAAAAGAGAGCAGATTTAGATTGGATATTAGGGAGAAATTCTGCCCTGTGAGGATGGAAAGGCACTGGCACAGGTTGACCAGGGAAGCCATGAATGCCTGGAACTGTTTGAGGCCAGGTTGGAAAAGGGTTTGGAGCAACCTGGTCTAGTGGAAGGTGTCCTTGGCCCATGGTAGGGAGGTTGGAACAAGCTGATCTTGAAAGTCCCTTCCAACCCAGACCATTCTGATTCTATGAATCCATGATTCTTGATGCACACACATTGGTGTTCCCATGGATTTCATGCTACATTCAAAGCACATGAAAGGAATTCCATGCATTCATATTCCTCTGAGGGCTTTTGCCTTTAAAGTGATCAGCTTAAAACTAAATGTATTTTCATAAAAATTTGGCATTTCTCAATAAAAACAGAGGTTGGTAGTCCATGCTGTTGGCTGTTAATATGAATCCTGTCTCAGAAGGGACCAGGTTTTCTGTCTGTCACATACTGAATTACATGTAGCTTGCTGAAACTCCAGAGAATTTTAGATCTTGTAGACAGACTGCATTTAGAAACAGATGAGAAATAGAGGAGTAATTTTAGTGTAATTTTGCCATTTTTTGTAACATTCTGTTGCAAAGAATGATAAAGCTGAACTCAGAGTGATTTATTGAGAATTTAGGTCATGTTCAGTATTTCCACTTACAAAAGTCAGTTTATCCATAGGTTTCTGGTACCTCTCAGAGGAAAAGAGGAATCATTATCCACGTTTCACGAACAGGTGATGTTTGAAAGCATCTAAATAAGTGATTTCTCCCACATTTACACAGAAAGTCATCAACTTGTCCCTGCCCATGCAATGAGATGATCTTTAAGGCTCCTTCCAACCCAAACTATTCTGTGATTCTATGAACTGGGGCTGAGTAGAAACTTTGGCCTCTTAATCTGTCCAGGCTCCAGACAGAGAGTCACAAGTCTGTACAAACAGCCAAGGCTACTTATATTTAAAATTATTAACCCTCCTACTTGCAATTCCTTTACTAACAAAGCATATACACTGTGTTCAACTGGAAACTGCAGAGCATGACAGTCAATGCGTTGCTATAATACTTGTTGTTATGAATTAATTAGCTGATTTACATTTATATAGCACACTTCATGAGGAAGCAACACATGGCATTATACACTTAAACTACATTACAATTAAACAGAAATTCTGCTAGAGGAGTCAAGATGAGGCCTCCAAAATAAACCACACAAATCTAAAAAAAAAAAAAAAAAAAAGAATTCTTATGGGAAGGAGGTTATTAAAAAAAAAATTAAATCTTTAACAAAAGGATAGTGCAAGTCTCAGTTACAAGGACAGTGGCTGATCAACTGTTCAGGGAGGTAAGTGGAGATGAAAACAAGATGTGAAGAGTATACAAGTACTGTAAACACAATTATGCACTTTTGCAGGAAGCCTGTGCAGCATCTTCAATCTATGTGATAAGTCAGTGCATGCAAGTGGCTATTCTAGATGCTGAACTTTGTACAAGCCAGGGACTTAGATAATGAATGGTCAAGGAAAGCTGCAAGCATAAAGTGGCAGTAATCCAGCTGGGGGGTTATAAAATGTGAATCGGGAGCTATGCATCCCACTGAGACACAAATGGTCTTAACCTACTAAATTCCTGAGATGACTAAAATGAAGTCTGAACAGCACAGCTCACTTCGGCTGATTAGGAAATTAAAATTCCACTCCCAGCCAAGCGCTGAGTTAAGAATCACTGTTGAAAGAGTTATTGGGCCTAAGAAAAAGTAAAAAAAAAAAAAAAAATCAATTTAATTTTCTCTGAGCTAGGGATTTAGGAAAAAAAAAAAAAGATCCAAAGTTTGACTTCTGACAAAAGCCATTCAAAATGGAAAGGTACGTCATCAGAGGCTAAAATTATTTCTAGTCACTTCAGCACAAAAATATTAAGATATCTTGTTGAACTCTCTTAGAAAGAAGAGTGAAATCTATGAGACACCTGTTTCTGGCTCTGCAGCAGCTTTCAGATGTGCATTGGCTGAGTCTTTTCTCCAGAATTATCCTTCACTGGGCTTGTCCAATGTCTTTCTTAATCTTATGAATACTTTTTAACTGATTGAAGTTTGTCTTGTCCACCGAACTCAGCTCCTTCATTTACAATTTACATTTGCCGTTTAATCAAGTCCTTGCTCCAATGAGTGCTAAGTTTAGCAATAAAAGGTATTAAAGAATATGATCCTATGCAATATTACTTTTTCAAAATACACAGCGACCTTCTAATTAACCATGTTTGGACTGAAAGCTGAGGACACGTTTTTCAGAAAAGAAGTGTTCTTCAAGAGGATTTACATTTTCAAAATATTGTGGAAATGTAGAGAAAAAAAATTAAAAACCATCAAAACTAAGCAAATATTTTAATTTTTTTTTTTTTAAAAATCTAACCATCCGACCTGATTAGAAACACGGCAGGTTCTTGGTAGCCTGGTATTGGCAACTACATCACATAAGAGTTCCTGTTCTCTGGGGCTTTTTCTTTTGTATTTTCATAATAAACCCCCTGTCATCAGTGAGCAAGAGAGTGAAAGTGAAAGCTCCTCCTCAGAAGTTGAAGATAATCCATGGTGTTGCAGTTCAAATATTAAATTTACCTTTCCACTTGGGTCTCATGGATCACATACACCCCATATAGCACATCACATACCTCATGCCCTTCAGAGTGCACGAGTTGCCTTTGGGATTTTGTAAATGTGGCTCTCATTCTGTAGCATTATAAATTTGGGGGTTGTCATCACCTGAGATACCTTGTCTTTCCTCAGCTCATACTCACCTGTGATCCTGTGAGAGAGGAAATCATAACAGGTCGTTCCCAGTGCATCCAATCTCATTCTATATCCCTGTGCCACAATCCAGGAAAGCTGCACAAATGCTGCAGTGGGGATTTCTTTCCTGGGGCACTGGCATAAGAAATACACTGTGGGAAAGATGGAAAGCTTAAGGTATTTTACCAAAATAAAATTATAGTCATATCAGTGGTCAGCAATAAACTTGAGCAGCTCAGTGTAAATGTTGACAGCTATAAATTGCATATGAGTGGATGAGTCATACCAGGGGGCTGGATGAAACAAAAATTGAAATAAATAAATATATCAGAAAGAAGAAGAAAAGAAAAAAAGAGGTGGGGTCGGGGAGGGAGAAGGGGGAAGTAGCAATCTACAGACTCAGGAAAAAAGGAAAAACATGCCAGAATGTCCCTTCAGCCACTGACAGTTTAGGCATGGAAAAATTACTGAAGGCAGATAATCATTATTAGAGCAAGAAAAAGATGTTTCTAATAACTGTGTTATCTGCCATCACATCTCCAGAGACAAAAATAGTCTCATTTGCTCCAAGGTTTCAGGGTTATAGAGTGAGGCAGGAGCCACAGAAAAAGAGACTGATACTAGGGATTAAAGATCACAGCTGTAGAGAGAGGAGGTGGAAACAAATTGGTGCTGTTTCTAAAGCCCTCATGAAAGAAAATGGTGCCTTGCTAGGGAAGGTGACAAGTGAAAGATAAAAGTAGAAAGGAGATGTTTTAATATTAGAGCTGAGCAAAATGTTGGCAATGGAACAGAGCTGCAGTTTCGCTTAGTTTTGTGCTTCTTCACAAACAGTGAGCTTGGGTTGCTTTCTCAAGGTGAGCAATACCAAGCCAATTTGTTACATCCTCAGGTGAAAATGATACAGAGGAAATTGAGATTCCACTGGCTTAGACGCAAAGCCAGCCGTATGGTTATCCAGCCTGGTGCACCCGACTGTTTCACTTCGTTATTGAGTTACCTCAGGCCTGACCAAGGCAAGGCAGAGGTTGGTTCTTCCTTGTGCGTTCTTGTGCCAAGCTTTGCAAAGCTCAGATTGACAAGGCAACCAACCGAAAGAGCTGCTCTAATGGCCACCAAATCCCCCTGACACAGTGGGTATTAAATTACAAGACATTAAGGATTACACTACAAGGTACTGCAGTAAATGCTAAAGAGGAAGATTTCTGCAAGCTCGTATCTCCTGTGGGCAAGATGGACGGACCCCATACACGATTTCCAGTGTATTAAACTTGCTCACAAAATGGAAACCTTCCTGTGTTGGCACTTGACCTTGAGAATTGCTAAGCTGGCAAGTCTCCCTCAAACTGGTGAGAGTGGAGAAGAGGGAAAAAAGTTAAAAACCTTCCTTAAATCTGTCACTTTACTTGAGACTTTGAATATAGAAACCTAAATTTAGCTTCTCAAATTCTAAATTTTAAATAGTGATGGACAAAATCTGAAGGAAATATTTCAGAAACTTTCCTCCATGTTTTTTAGTGTTTTTTCCCCAAATGTCAAAATTTCCTCAAGTATCAGCCACTGCTGACTTTGACTGAAGCAGTGATTCCCTAAAGCAATTAGATCATAGTTGCTTACACTGAAGGAATGTAACATCTAGTTTGACGACCACAGTCTAGATGTCTTGATACCAAATCTTTGTCCCAGCAAAATCACTTTAGTTCTTGAAGCCCCACCGTGGTTGTCCATGTGGTAAGGATATGTTGCAGTGCTAGAGGGGAATTTGGAAGAATTTAACATGTTTCTGGGTACTTCATCCTGCAGAGTCATACTTCTGTAAGTACCCCAACAGCTTCAATGAACTCATTTCTCATATGTGTAGATAAAGACTTTATGTGTATGCCTGTAGTAAAGAAGTGTCCATACAGTGATTTTAAATTAAAATCATGATCTTACAGTACATTAGCTGTGACATTTTCTTCAGTGAATGATGATGACAGGATTGGTAGTGGATGAGGCCAAAGAGACGAGAAATATCTCCAGGTTGTAAGAAGCAATTTATCCTTGTATCTGACTGGGCAATCCCACAGCAGAAGAGACCAATTTGTTATTTAAGTGAGGTGCTGAAAAGCTTTGTAGCAGAGAAGCGAGTTCTGTCTGCTGCCAAAAAACCAGTTAAAATGGCTAAAAATTATTATGAGTATTTGTTGTAAATGTACTTCTGTTCTTTCCAAGGTTTTGAAAAATGCTCAGAATGAATATTTTGTGGTGATTAGTCAACATTCTTTGGACTGTATAGAAATTATTACTTAAAATAAAAAAGGATTTGTCATTCCTTGCAACCAGACGCTATTGGCCAAAAGAAGTTAATTGAAGGCAAAAATATTACTGCTCACTTCTCCTCTAGCTCAATGTAAAATTAAAAATCATAAATATTAGAAACTTCAAAAAATATATAAACTGCTTTGACTGGACTTCTGTTGGTACTTCTATTCCTTGGTGCTTCCTCAGGGTGCCGAGTATCCTCTCTGCCCACCTCAACTGGAAAGTGAAAAGGGCTGGTTAAGGACATGTTTGCCTGAATACCTCAAATATTCTTCCATAATGGCCATACACATCCTGGAGCTTTCGGCTGGAGAACATCCTTCTGTCCCTGTTACCACCTTCCCTGCAGATGTCTGTGTCTCAAAGAGTCATGATCCAGCACCAGGGCCTCCAGCAGAGCCCATGGTCTCTGTGCAGTGAGTTCCTGGAGAAGGCAGACGGCTCCTGGATTTCTAGCTGCCTAAGGTGAATAAAGAGTTTTCTTTTCATGCTCCCTGCAGATCCAGGAAGATGCAAATATTGCCCTCCCAACCATCAGAAATACAAAGCAATTAGAAGGGAATTTGAAACTCTTGTTTTGTGATTTATTTCTAGGTGATAGTCTCGAGGAAGTTGAGCTGACTCGCTTGACATTTCAGCTGCTCTTGCTGTCAACATAAGGAGGGGCGATTCTCATTTCCAGTGCCATTTGATCTGCCTGCAGAAACACAAACTCTGATTAACACGTTTCAAGTGTTCTTTCCTTTAAAACTTTCTCCTGCATAAATGAACTGGTGATGGATTTCTGCTGAACTGTTTTGAAGCATCTCTGCACCTGACTTCCCAGCACACAGGATCATCCAGACTCACAACTGCAGTCTAAGTTGTTCTATGAATAATTTTAAATTATGAGTGTCACTCATAAACTGATAGTTCACTAGAAGTCAGATCTAGTGCGAATGTTTCCAAGAAAAACACTGTTAAGAGAAGAGCTCTGAATAATTATCCACATTATATTGCTTCTTAGAGATTACTCACCATTAAACAGATTTAGGTCTTGTTAACCACAAGAAAGAAATTGCTGAAATTCTTTACGTGTACATAGGGACACACTTGGTTCCTTGTAAAGTACCTCAAGCGTTTGTTAGTACTACTTCTAGCATACAGTAATTAAGATTTATATTGCCTGTGGATGTTTGATGTTAACACAGGAAATTCTGTTTTCCTGTAATCAGTATGTAAAAGGGAAAAAAAAATACACTTGAGACTCCTTTTATTTGTGAGTGTGGAACTGTCATTTATATTTCGTTTAGCACTGCAGTTCAAAGGTGTTTGTCAGAGAGCAGCCAAGGACATATCCAAACTGAGATGTACTGGACCCACAAATGTTTAGGGAGTTCTGTGTTTTAAAATAGGATTTAGTAAGAGAAGAAACCTCTGCTATTCTCCAGAGTGAATATAATCCTTGTTTCTATATCCTAGCGCTTAGTGGGTAATAATATCTCTACTGGGAGAATGCACAGACTACTAAAAAAGTGAAAAATCTTTTAGGAAAAATCTGCTTTGTCCGTTTTTTTTCCATGACATTATTGTTCTGGAGTAACAGCCTCCCTGCCCTGAAAAACATGCAATAATAATAGTGGGAAAAAAATTAGAAAACAATTATAAAATGAACTCCTCGTTTTTTGAGGTAATGCAGTTTTGATCCTTGAGGGAAAACAGAGAGAGAGAAAGAAGATCAAAATGTACTTTGCCATACTTAGGACACATCCTGCACTATCCCTTCTCTTTCCAGATATCTTACTCAGAGGAGCATATTACTAATGATTGCAACACAGCAATAAGACTTATTTCTAAGAGACCTTTTTACTTAGCAAATGAATATCCTTATTCTTAACAAGGTAAGAAAGCATTTTACAATTAAGTTGTAGAAAAATATAGAACTGAAAACTGGACAACAGAACTTAGATGTGATCTCAGAGACTTATGACCAAGGGAGTAACCTGGAGTGACACAGTTTCTCTAAATTCACACTAGAAAGGGGAAAATGGAGTTCTTTCAGAAGAAAATTACACCTGCAATGATATAGCCTTGCTTGTCCATTCAAGACTAATGCTGTATTTATCTTGTTGCCAGAATCTGTGGTGTGTTTAATTTGAAAGGTAGTTATGGATAAATAGATTTACATTATCCATTATTTTCTGTTTTTTTCTTCCCCCCCTCCCCTGCTTCTTTTTTTACTTTTTTACTCTTTTCTAATTTCACCAACAGAATGTTGATCTATTTCAGACCTTCCAGTGACTGTTCAGGGACAGAAAGGAAGTGACCAGCAAAACTGAGTACCAAACTTCAGTACTTGGAAGCTCATAGAGGTGGTGCTTGGGTTTTCTTCACTGTATCTATAGAATATACTTTCATCCTTGTCATTTTAAACTACTTAAAATGAAGGCTGAGTTTAACAAAGATTCTTTGAGTGTTCAAGTAATATTAATGGGTCAAAAATGGAACCCCCCAAAATATAGCCTCTAGTCCCATGAAAACACACCTGACATCCTGACATCTAGTAGCTAATTTGTTTTTTAAATGTAGATCAGGTTGGGAGTGGTTTAATTAAATTAATTTCCCTTTATTGACTATTTTCCAATGCAAGCAGAAGAATTCAATTGAATTTACCCATGTTAGTTCTCCTCACAACAGCAAGCCTTGAACACAGTGGTTACTTTAACTAAAATTTGACAAAACCAGCATTATTTAAGACACAAATTTCTGTGAATCTTAGCAATCAGGTAGAAGACATAGCATCAAATTAGTGATGAAAAAGCAGAAAAGGCTCAGCTGATAAACATTCTGTTTGACAGCAGTTGAAAGCAACGAGCACATGAATAGTTCCCAAGTAGCCCTAGCCTTTCACTCATGTTGCCTTTAGCCTCCAGCTCATGGGATGGAGTTATCCAAGGAATACCAGGAAGAGCTGATGTAGCTGTTGGAGTCAGAGAAGGAACAAAAACAGGTACAAGGTGCTTCATCAGAGAGGTTTCAGCAGCTCCCCTGCTCAGACAACTACTCAGTTTTGATGGTAAGAAGCAATTTCCCACACTTCAGTGTCACTTGGCTACAGGTAAAGAAGAGGAATACCAAGGTGTGCTAATTATATCATTACTGATCCTCTCTGGCATTAAAATTCCTCCTAGGAAGAATTCATCATGTAAGGAGATTTTTTTGATTTAGAGTCAGGAGAATTATAATAATCATATGTAACAATATAACTTGAAAAGTAGTAAGTTACTATTTACCAGTAAGCAACTGCTTTTAAAAAATAACAATCATGAAAGAACTCCTGATGAAGAAGTGAAAAGGTAGGAGATAAATAAGATTTATCCAAAATCATAATAATTTCTTTAAAATATAACTTCTGGAACTGCATAAAATATCCCCTGGGATAACAGTGTTTCTAGTCATCTTGAAATTACTAATGCATTACTCAAAGTTGTAATATATTTTGGATTGAAAACAGAAGATACTTTTGTTACAAAACCACAAGAAAAGGGGATATGCTGTCTTAAAAAAAAATGCCATAATCATCAAGGAGAAGACCTTTTTCTTTCTCCCATTAGGGCTGCTTCATTTTACCCTGAACAGTGAATTAAACCACGAGCATCATCTGGAAGCCAGATGTGCAATGACTTCCGTATGTCCTGTTCTGGGCTGAGTATTATAATCATTAAGTTGCTAAGCATGAACAGATTTTTGCTTTGCCAGTGCCTTTACCAGCAAAGTTCTGTGTATCTAATCTTTCATTTCCCATTTCTTTTGTCTGTTCCTCAAAACCAAAATATTTCACCTGAAGCTGAATAGAAAGTTTCATATGCTACTGACTTTCCTTTTAATATTTCACTTAGGAAAAACAACAAAACAAATTTCAGTCTTTATAAAACCTTTTTTGTTTTCATTTTTTCTTTCTTGGTTTGACTAAGAGAGGAATAATCTATTATTTATATTCCTATTCACTGCGTACACAGCTCTCTCTCTGGGGAGAAGATGAGACAAAGAACAAACCACCTGTGACAGATGTTGCTCAGATTCTTTCATGCACTGGGGGAAGGTGTTCAGATTCTGCCATGGTGAAAGTGGCATGTGGTAATAGAGAGAGTGGAAACTGTAATGGTGTTCTGACGAGGGTGAAGAGTTCATGTAAAATGTTCTGCCTCTAACAAATCATCCTATAAGCTGTTGCATCAAGGTAGGCAAGCCACTGGGACACAATCTACATGTTACACCTTGTTTCTTGGTTGTCCTCCTGCACAAACCAGCTACAGGACCCTGCTGATCCCAACACTGTGTCTGAATTCAAATCACAGGGAGCAGGAGAAATGGGAGCCTTAGATCAAGGAATTATCAGAAGACAGTAAGGAAAATGTGCATTTTCCATAATGCAGAACACAATGCAATTGATTAAAGAGAGGGAAATGATGTCGATTACTGTAAGACAGTAATAGTACCTCGTACATAGATCTATGTTCAAAGTGCCTTTGAATAGCTGCGATTTGCTAATTGGGAAATCTATGTGTAACCAAGATGATTCTGTGCTCTTTTCTAAACTGAATGCCTGCTCTTCCTCCAGCACACGCTTCCTGAATATGTTCTTTTACTTGCAGCCAGGATATTTTTCAGCTGTGTTCATTAGAAAACTCCGGCTTGTCAAAAATTAAACTGTCTGCATGAAAGATTCATTTTTCTTAACTTCCTCTGCTGAAATACTTTTGAAAATATTGGACATTTGCTAAATATATTATCTGTGTGTTTTCAGTAATATGAAGTTGAAAATATGACCCCTAATTCCTCCTAAATTGTGGTTAGTTGAAATAAAAAAAAACAAAAACAAAACAAAAACACACAAAAAACCCCAAAACAAAAACAAAATCAAAACATCTTTTTTAAATTAAAGTTAATGTTGAGTATAGTGAAACTATTAAAAAGAAACAATTCAGCTGCTCCATGGTGGAGTTTCTTGAAAGTAGTTTGAGATCACAAAACCATTATCATCATCAAAAATTAGCTCACTTTTGGAGAGGAAAGGTCCTTGAAATCCTGGAAGTGCTCATACAAGTTACCTCCTGTCATTTTCAAGGTCAAGGGCTACCATGAATAATGATATTTTGAAAGGTTTGCAGATGAGGGGCAAACTGCCTAGTATCAAGAACTAAGAAAATAGTTAATAAATTACTTGAAATAAACACTGCTAAGGTACTTTTTGGAGAAAAAGAGTAGGAGAAATTGAATTGGTAGCAGGGGAAGTTCCATCTACATCTATAAACATATCTGTAAATGTAGATGCAACATTAAGAAAGGCAAGGATCCTGGGTCAAAAAAATCCTGGTTTCTTCAAAACCAGGATGCCAAATGCTTGCTAGTGGAACTCTGTCCCATTTCTTTAAGTATTGCAAAATTCTTTTATGAATAAGACATTTCTCACTGTCTGAAGGATTTCCTAGGTGGTGCCATCCACAAGGTAACTACCAAGCCCGTGGCACATTGTGTGTAGGGTCTCCTTTGGAAAGTAAAACACCTTTTGGGGAAATTAAAGGAAAGAGACACTGAGAAGCTCACTCCAGGAATAAGATTTTCAGAAATCTACCATTTTCTTTTAAGACAATGGCCAAATTCAGAGTGAATGCCTGTGAACAGCCAGCCCACTCCTCAGCAATTCTGATTGTTCACTTCCAGTGCCTTGTCATTCATTTACTGACAAATAACAGTATTAAAATATCCTATCAAATCCATTATGCTGTAACTTTCCAAAGTATTGTCTTTTGTTTATCAATAACTGTCAATGCTTAGGTCAGGTTCAATCAAAAGACATTTGGCCATTTAATAAGACACCTGTTCAATTACAGGAGATTTCTTGGCATTCTGATGTTGTTCCTCTTGAACCAATGAGCTAAGAGTTAAATGTTCTGCAGAGTTCATTACTCCACTATTGCACTGTAAACAGAGTATGAAAATACAAACTACATTTCTCCCACTGAACCTGAGACAACTTCTTGGAAAATTTAAGCAATTGTAGAATCATAGAACGGTTGAGGTTGGAAGGGACTTTCAAGATCATCTTCTTACACGCCCCTGCCATGGCCAGGGACACCTGCCACTAGACCACATTGCTCAAAGTCCCATCCAACCTGGCTCTGAGAACTTCCAGGCATGGGGCACCCACAACTGCTCTGGGGAGTATTAAAATTTAACATTTTTATATAACATGTATGATTGCATCCAAAGTCAATCAAAACTATTTTGAGCAAGACACTTTGGAGTATTCAGGCACCTACTAGACACGTAAAACACTGGTATCGGAGGGAGCAAAGCTCTGAAATATGGGGGGTTTGAATATTGGAACCCTTTGATCAACTGAGTTCTTGATAATATTGCCATGAATAGTTGAATAAAACAAGAATCTGTGTTATGATCAGAGTCTAAATGGGAAAATTGGCTGGAGTCCTGGCTTGACTGGAGCAGCTCAACAGATACACATCACACATTTTAGAAGCGTGAGAGAAGGTAAAGCTCCTGGAATGGTTTGCAGGAAATGAAAAACACTTCTGAGTGGGCTTTTTTTTTGTCAGCTCTGGGATGAAAATACATATTACAGGAATTTGAGATTCAAAAGTGTCTCACTAACCATGTCAGCATCAGAAGCTGCTTCTTGGTCAATTCCTCCCCAAGATAGAGATTTGATTACCCATCTCTACTCATTTGTCCTCTCAGAAATGTGCTAGAGAAATGGAAACAAGTTCTTGAAAGCTCTGGAAAGTCCTTGCTGATAAAACTTGAGCTACTTATCCTTTTTTTCATAGAATATGATTTAGGTTTTAAGTTTTACATGTTTATGTGAACACCTGTATCTCAGTTGTTACACTGCCATTCTCCTCCCTTCCTGTAGCTTCTGAAAGATAAGCAAATAAAAAAAAATATCTTGAAGTTATGCAATTCAGGTTTTTCCTACAAGCTCACGTTTTCTCTCTGTGTGCAGAGTCTTCAATGTAGCCAATATCAAGTGGAGATTATATGCCCTATTGTGAGACAAAGAGTATATTAACAAATATTCAGTTTACTAGTCAACTTTTGAGAAAATATTTTTAATGTATCTTGCAGTGCTTCAGTCTGGGCTTTTTAAAAAACTGGAAGAAAAATATAGTTGAATACAAGTGAGTTTTGCTATGTTGGAAAGTCAAGTTGTGCCTCCTGTCATTTCATAAAAAAAAAAAGAAGAAAATTTTAGATTGAGGAACACACATCTACTTTTGTATAACTGCCTGCCTCATATTTTTATGAACCAGAAAGCGAGAGGCACAGCAAGTAGTGCAAAGGATTCAGCTGGTCAGAATCTCTGCTTTTATGCTAAAATCCATTTATTCTTGGGTAAAATGTAACAAAAAGGAAAGTGTGTATAAGTATGCAGAACCCCAGTAATTTAGTCTTCAGTAGGTCATGTTGCTGCACAGGCTTAAGAGCTGGTTCACACTGTTATTGAATAAAAGCAAAAAGTATGGTTACCATAGCAACGGTCACAACACAGGATGCTGATATTTCCTTCTGAGATTTTAAAGTCACTCACATTTTTAAGGAAATGTGCATCAAAATATCTCATCTGCACTTGAAGGCCTTAGTGGTTTTTATCAAAATGTACTGGATTTGATGTATTCAGCAGCAGCTGCTTCTGCAGAGCGATTCTAAAGGCCAAGTTGTAGGAGCACCAATAGTTTGAACACAGGTGCTATACACTTTTGTTGTCACTTGTTACTGGAAAGATGGACTTTCATGTCTTCCTATGTTTGCAAACAGAAGGAAAATGAGAAGCTGTATAAAGTAGGTCACATTTCCAAAATCAAATAAAAACTATCTCATGCTCTTTCCCTCAGGACTGGTGAGTCTGCCACAAGTAACACTGTGGATAAAGTCCTGGACTCTCTTGGATGAATATCCATCTCCATCCTATCACTTTCCCACTTTCCACTAAACTATCTCAGAATGAAAGATTGGAGAGTATTTAATATGGGTGATCATCTTAGTTTGAAAGGATGTAGGATCTTAGAGTATTCAATTTGTATTAGTTAATGTTTTACACATGTTTCAAAGGTTTATATGACATAAACTATAATTGTAAACCAGCTATGGCAGAGGACAGGAATGTAAAAGCTTCTGACTCTTATCTTTTAATAAACCTGTCAGCTAGTACTTTTGGAAGAAATTCTAGGGAGATAACCCAAAATGACTTTGTCTTGGCATACAGGAATTACAACTGGCAAAGAAGGGTATTATGAAGCATATTTCCACTGGTGGCACAGTCTTCTGGAAGAAATGTAAATGTAATTTTTAGAACAGTTCACCCTTCAGAGGTGCCTTACTGCTTTCTCGCAGAGCACGTTTAGTATTCACTGAAATTTTATTCCATTTCCATCGGCTACATAAGCACTTTCCTTCAGTTACCACTTGGTGAATCTTTCCTTTTTGTTTTTCCTGTTACACCAGTGGTGGTAGATCTTTCTCTGGACCTCTGAGGAAACATCAGTGTTGATATACACTTCTATGCAGGGAATATTAGCTTAGAAAATGTGTTAGTTTTTCTTAGTTAACTTTTGTGAATGTCTCAAAAGCAACACACAGCCTGCAGGTTGAAAACAGAGGCCTTGAACTATCAAAAAGCATTGCTATAGTCTGTACAATGATTATTGCATTTTTCTCTGCAGCTCATACTGATGTAGTCATGTGTAGGCATCCCATAGTTGATGTATAAATGAAAAATACTATTATTTCATTTTAATAGCAATCCAGTGTAGAAGACAGTCATATAGAGACAGAGCAGTAAATGTCTGACAAAGCAGTTGAGTCAGGTAGAAATCATTGACAGTGAATAATGGTTTCATATAACACAAAGTGTCAAAAGAATAATTTACAGATAATATTAGGAAGGGTAAATGAGGAGACAATGGTTCAAAGTGAAAATAAGCTCAGGATGTAGTGATCAAAAATTATATTTGAGGGCTATGTAATACAAATACAAAGCTGGCAGTGCTGCATCCCTTTGAAATAGAGGGAAGTCTGCAGTCTAATTGTAAAATATGGCTCCATTTACTGAACAAAGAATGTTATCAGCAAGACAAGAGGAAACTGAGAAGAAAGCACTAGTTTATACTGTGGGTAGTCACCTCTCTACAAATGGGCAGAACAAAGAGTATGGATTTGTACAGTTCCATTCAAATTCCTGGGGATTATCTTGTACAAGGCTGTATCATTTTTCATATCTTTACACATAATGCTGAAAATTATTCAGTTTTCTGCCTATAGTGCCAACACATACATTTCCTTTTCCTTCTGAATGGAGGTGTCTTCTTAATTTCATTCATGTGTACATCTCTGGTCTGTGCAACAGGTTTATTTTTGAGTCACTTATTTAACAGGTGTTAGAAAGCAACACAAAGGTACTGTGAAAATGGTGATGAGATTCAGTACCAAAAGCATTTAATCAGACACAATCAGGGTAAAAAAGGCAGAGGGAGCTAATTTTTGCATCAAAGGACTGTTGGTGGGAAAGAGAAACAGGTTTGGCTTTTTTCATTGGTATGTAGGACTGGATCACTGGCCCCAGTTACCTGCCAGTTCTGGCAAGTAGATAAGCTCATCCATAAATGTAATAACCGCTGTTCTGAAAGTAATTTTTTTCATATTGGACAGATGCCACAGAGTCATTCATGACTCTGATGTTTAGTTCCTTCCTTTCACGTTCCAGACTATAGATAGTCCTGACCAACACATGAATAAGCCACTATTATTCTATAGCCTTTTTTCTTTTCTGTGGTATTTTGTGGAGTTACATTAGCTTTAGTTCACCCTTTAAATATTGTGATTTTGCTTGAGACCTTTTTTAATCTCAGTCTTAAGGTATAGATATTTTTGTTGATCTTTTCCTTCCCTCGTGTGCTTTAGGCCTGCTTTCAATGATTTTGCACACATCTATGTTTCAAAGGAAAATAAATTTTGGGAAGGGATTAAACTTAAACTTCCTATAGCATGAGTACATTCTATTATAATCAGCTCAGGAGTTTCAGTTGGTTACAGGGTGAGATCAATATAAAATCTCACATTCTATAATAATTTGAGACAGTAAACTTATTTTATTACATGGTGAGATCAACATAAACCCTCAGATTTTGGGATAGGCTGTGAGAGTACCTTTCTTTTAAGCAATCATACAAGTGTTGGCCAAAATCTCACCATTTACTCTTCTTTCATGGTACATTTACAAAACAAAAAAAAAGTGTTAGGCCCGTCTTGCTTTTTTTTCCCTTGTTTTTGCCGCCACTAAACCAGCTGGCAGAGTTTCTATCCCTTTAACACACTGCCTCTGTCCCAGTAAACATACTATGTTTTTATTAAATCCATAATTCATATATCCAAGTTTCTTTTCTCACATCAGGAGTTGTAAGCAAGAATAGTAATGACACACATCAGGAGTTATAAGGAAGGATGGTAATGATATAAGGATGCTGCAACAAACAAAATGTTGTGCAAGTGCGGTGCTCCTCCCCATGAGACTCCATATAACTCCCCTGCCTGAGTGTTGAAGAATCACAGACTGAAAATGCTTCCAGCTAGACAAATGTTTTGGGGATTTGGATCTTTAGAATGAAAGGTTCAGTCTGTGTGTTTTCAAGTTCTCACTGGCCATTGTACACAGCACAAAGATGCCAAGGAAGCTGTTAGTTAGGGAAAGATTTGTTGCAGCTTGTTTTCTTCAGCTATTCTTGTAGAAGGTTAAAAAGATAAAATTGGCTTAATTTTATAGAAATGGTGCAAAGAAATGTTTGAATATTTAACCTCAAAATCTTTGTTGTAGAAGTGGATGATCACACATACTTATTTACTCTTTTTCTGTTACTGAAAAATCACTTCCATGAAAAAAAAGAAGGAAAACATGGAGATATGTGCATTACTATGTAGGTCAACTATTAATTGGTTTCAAAGGGCTTTATTCTTTAAAAGAAATGATCCTTTTATACTTACAGAAGACATTTGTTCCATTTGCAGTATAAATTGGGACACATGCAGTTCCCTTTGTTGTTCTCCAAACCATGATGATTAAGGAAGCCCATTAACTCAACAAGCAATACAGTAAGGCCTTTTGGAAACTACTTCAGAAGAAAAGCAGAAAAATCTCTATAAACACAGGTGAGCAATAAAATACCAATAAGGCAAAAGTATTGTTTGCAGTATACCCTTAATCAGTGGCTATTCTTTTCACTTCTCAGCATGAAATCTCCGTATCACTGAAGTGAGTTTCGTAAGAAATAATCAGGAGAACTTTAAAAAACCTAAAGGTCAGTACAATTCAGATTCTGTTTGTACCAAATATCCGTTAGATGTTCACAAATGAACCACTCCCAGAAAACCAACCATGTCCTGGGCTGCATCAAAAGGAGAGTAGCCAGCAGATCAAGGGAGGTGACTCTGCTCCTCTATTCCCCCATCTTTAGTACTGCACCCAGCTCTGGGACCCTCAACAGAAGATGAACCTGTTGGAACAAGTCTAGAGGAGGTCACAAAGATGATCAGAGGGCTGGAGCATCTCTGCTGTGGATATAGGTTGAGAGAGCTGGGGCTGTACATCCTGGAGAAGACAAGGGTTTGGGGTGACCTAACTGCAGCCTTCCTGTACCTAAAGGGGCTAACAGGGAAAACAGGGTGGAACACAGAGTGTAGTGATAGGAGGATGAGTAAGGGTTTTAAACTGAAATAGGACAGTTTTAGAGTTCATATTAGAAGGGAATTTACTGTATTGTAACAGATTGTCCAGAGAAGTTGTGGCTGCCCCACCCTTGGAAGTGTTCAAGGTCAGCTTAGATGGGGCTTTGAGCAACCTGATCTAGTAGAAGATGTCCCTGTCCATGGCAGGGCGGTTGGAACGAGATAGCCTTTAAGGTCCCTTCCAACACATACTATCCTATGATTCCAAGAAAACTGTGGCTTTAATGAAAAGTGCTTTGTATTTCTTAAAAAGAGCGGTTTTGTAATGCCTCCATTTTACTTAAAGCACACAATGTTGCCTTAAGTGAGGCAGTTCACTCTTTAGATAAATCTTGCAGAGTACAATCAGATGGCAAGGTGAATTAATAATTGCTATGGTAGAAGCGAATGGCTCTGTGAATGGCTGGTTTGAATCCAGATTAGCCATGACTGGACAGCTTTATTGTCATTTCAAAATAAAATACAGTCATAACTCAAAATGATGCTGCTTACATCTGTGATATTACACAGCACTTGCGTCATTATTGTACCATGCTGTAGTTCTCATACCATTGTAAAAGAAAGTTGTTCCCTTAGCCTGCTGTCCATCATAAGTTTCACAATTTGCTCCTTTATTTCGTGTTATATTTTCTTTCTCAGAGACCATCATAAGTGTAAGAGGCACTAGATGACTCCAGGGGTTGGTTGTATCATAGATAGTATAGCTGTACTTAAATGGGTTAAATTCATAATGAATGGACAATAATCATTACTTATCCGCTGGCTTGACTTTTTGGTGGCTACCTGACTACTAGCAATGCCTCTTAAATATGAAGAAAATGGATGATGAAGCAGGGAGGTGTCTGGCTGCCTGAGCCTTTTCTATCTATTAAATTCATAAGACAGGACACAAATCACATTATCTTATTGCTTTTACCACCACTGTTTTGCTCCACCAGTGCCCAATATTGCCTGCTAGTTTCTCCAGGAGAAAACTGGAAGTGGTAGAGAACTGACTTCCAAGGTAGTAAATTAACATCTGCAATCCTGTAACTGGAAAGGAAAACCAGACAGGCTCTTTTTGCTACTCAAACATAACAGGAACAGCACAGCACTATAACTGAGATTAAGAACCTGGTTATATTGATGGTCTCTGCAAGCTGAAGAAATACTAGTTACAAGTAGTCATATATGTAAAAGCCACTTGGTACTGATAGTTATAGATAAAGAAAATAAAACAAGGGGAGCAGTCTTGGCCAGCACAACATATCAGACAGCAAAGTATGATTTGGCCTAGTAGAACATCATGAAAACTCAGCCTCTTGGGAAAATGCTTTCCATACAGGACACACAAAGTAAAAGTGTGTATCCTCTTCAATATGAAAAACAGAGGGAGCTTTATGTGCTAAATTCCGTTATCAAGAAGTGCCCAAGACACTGAAAATATAAAAGACTTTGAAAACAGATTGATCTGGCCACAAAATATTTACAAAGGGAAAGTGGGGGAATAACTCAGACATTTGTGAAAATTTCTGTCCCCTTTCTCTCAAAAGCTTCACTTAACCAACACAAGCAGTCCATAGGAGAGAGCTGAGCTAAACACAACGGTGACCAAGCTGGACCAGAAATGCAGAAGCAAAGTTCCTCAGTTATCATTCAAGTATTGCTTTGTTTCTATATATGATTATATATGTTTGGCTGTGTTGTACAGCATTAAATCATCAATATGTCAAAGGTACCTGTACTTAGATATGTCTTATAATTTCTAGCTATTACAGTGTTTTGTTTTTATTCTCTCCTCTCTCTGTAACTTTACTCTTAGCTTCCCTAGTAACTAGGGTCTGATAATATATTTTTGAAGCAAACACTTATTTTCAATACCGAGAATTTTTAGCAGAGTGATTGAAAACATTTTAGTTGCCTCATTTCCCAGCATCACTCAAAAAACTTACCTCCATTTGCCAACATTACTGTGTGAAATATTGCTGCAGTAAAGTCAGTAAAATGGCTTTGGACTGTAGGGTGCTGAAATTCCCACATCCTGTTCCTGGACTTCTATAGAGCAAGGATTCCTCCCCTGTTGTGTTTATTGCTGAGTGGAATGGAGTAAGAGCCTATAAGCAATTTGCCACCGTGCAAATGTTTCTGTAACAAAATTCCAACAATTCCCTATCAAAGGTGAGAGTAACTAAGGGTTAAGAGAGGAGTTGCAGCTTATTTATAAATACAAAGAAGTGAAACTTGTTCTAATCTAAGTGCATTGTTTTTCTTGTGCACTTTAAGCTGGTTGAAAAGTAGTTATCTAATTGTGCTGGATCTATCCAATTTACACTTATGGCTCTGTGTCTTTGTAGTGATTCAAAGTTGTGAAGGAACACCACATATACAGGCTAGATAGATGTCCAGTGAAAACTAAACTGACAAACCTAAATGAAAAAGGTAAGGATATGAATTAGTGCTTTGGGCACAGTTCCCTTGAGAATAACCAGAAAATTCTTAATTTTTCTTCATGTCAAACTTTTCTCCAACTTTCAGTAGTAGGAAGGGTGAACTCTATCTGTCGTTAGAGTATCCCACAAATTTAGGACCAAAACCAGGTCGGACAAGTATAATCCTTCACCTGTCATCATTTTAATAATTGTCAGTAATTAAGTAACTAAAATGCAAGAAATAAGAAATAATTCAGGTAGGATCTTTGTGATAGGTAGTTTGCCAGATCCACTGTCACAGAATGGATTGGGTTGGAAGGGACCACATGAGGTCCTACCTCCCTGCTGAAGAAGGGTCACCCCAGAGCACGTGCTACAGGATTGTGTCCAGATAGGTCTTTAATATCTCCAGTGAGGGAAACTCCACACCCTCTCTGGGCAATCCAATCCAGTGCACAGTCACTTGCAGAGTAAAAAAGTTCTTCCTTACATTCAGGTGGAACTTCCTGGGCATCAGTTTCTGCCTTCTTGTCCTATTGCTCAGCACCACGGAGAAGAGCCTTGTCCATCCTTTTGATACCCTCCCTTCAGATAATGATAGACATTGATGAGCTCCCCTCTCAGTCGTCTCTTTTCAAGGCTGAGCAGGCCCAGCTCCCTCAGCCTTTTCTTGTAAGAGAGATGCTCCAGTTCCTTCACCATTTTTGTTGCTCTCCATTTCTCTCTTGTACTGAAGAGCCCCAAACTGGACACAGCACTCCAGAGGCAGCCTCACTACGGCTGAGTGGAGGGGCAGAATCACCCCCCTTCCTAACAGAGCCAGGTTGTCTTTGGCCTTCTTGGTCACAAGGACACATGGTGAGCTCAGTTCCCTGTATTTAAAGTGAAGTTTGAGCAGGAAGGCAAGGCAGGGCTGTCTCATGTCATGGACGTGCAATGCATGGGCAATTTGAACATGGACAAGTTGAGCCACAAAGAACCACAATTATGCAGTCAACAGAAATAATACCTTTCTAGGAAATACTTCACCACAGCAATATGTAATATTGTATTATTATTATATTATTGTATTATTATTATAATATTGTATGCAATATGTAATATCTTTAGCAATATTCTCTGTTGGTTGAAAGGTTTTACTTAATCACTAGTCTTTCCTATATTTAGTACTAAGTACTAAAGTTTAGGTGCTTATGCTAAGTAACATCCTACTGCAAGCCTTTTTAATACTGAGTCTTTCATAACCAGAAGCCAGTGCTGCTATAAATGGCAAGTCACAGAAGCTCAGATGGCTCTTTCACTATGTGCATACTGTACATACATATGCAAGAAGGGGCCGCTGTCCACAAGCCTTGTAGCTCCGAGACATACAACTCTGCAGTGTAGTTTCTAGAACATAACTGCAGGCAGTATGGAAATTGTACCGTGAGAGTATCGAGGGGAGCATATGTAAAATAAAAAGTGCTCACTGTGTTAGAAGCCCTGAGGTAGGAGTTCAGCACAGGAGCTTCATAAGTTTCAGAAATAAAATACCTTAAATAGTGCCAAAAGATATTAACTAAGTTTGCACAGAAAACTGACATTATTTATTAAATTCCATATCTTAAATAAAGTGTTGATCAAAGTTCTGCTATTGCTTTATGTCCCAAATAGGTTGTTTTTTCTCAGCCTGGTCTGACTTATGAGGAAAACAGAGAAATTGTTTAAACAGAGCAATTTTGTTATCAAAGAAAACACCTCTGAAGTGAAAGATTCTCTGCTGCTTTTTTTTTTTCCAGTGTGAATTTTGTTTAAAATAGTTGTTTATAATAATTTTGTTTGTAATACTGATTGAGGTCTAGGATAGGGTGTGAAGAGGGATTGCTGCTGCCAGTTACCTGCTCCGTAACCATCTTCTTGTGCCTCTATTCTTCACACTTTGTGTACATGATCTGCTTGAATCCTGAGCTTTGAGGACATGGTGACTTTCCTACTGTAGTTAGTATTTATCTAGCACAACGGGAGGGTTTAAAACCTTTCAGTGTTTTTGTAACACTGATTCTAAAGATATTTTTGCTTATCAGTACTCTGGTTAAACTGCAGTCACTTTTATGGCGCTCCACACAAATTACTAATGCTAGCATCCTTTCAGGACTTCAGCACATCTGTTGCAGCACTGATAAAGCCAAAAAGCCATGCTATTTAGGCAGCCCAGGAAAACAGAACACCTTCAAAACACAACCAAATTAATGCCCCTTGTAGCAAGCAGGATGTCAGAGAAGGGCTGGAAAATTATTTACTTCTGTGCTATTATAGAGTAAGAAACACTCTTTTAAAACCAAGCCATAGGACAGCAATACCTTGAAATAATCTATTTCTGTAAACTCTTTTTTGCCCAAATCAAAAGAGTTTTAGCTCTATGTGTTACTTGTTAGACTCTCTCAGTTTGGAAGCTTGTAGAGCTTGAGAGAGATGGCAGTCATCAGCTAGCAGCTATCTGAGGTATTTTTGACTTCAGGAAGACGAGCAATGTGGGACAGTCCTTTCTTCTTCAATCTTTTATTAGGCAGATCATGAATTATTAGTACCTAAATTACCTGTGAGTACAATCATTTAGTTTTATCAAAAACACTTAAATACATTATGTAAGTTGTGTGTTTTAAATGTGATGCTGAAAGCGAGGTGAGACTGACTCTAGGTGTTTACCTCAGGGTCAGTTCAGAGTCTCTTTCTTTGTAGTGTTCAATGATCTGCTTAGTAAGATGATGTTATATAGTACAGAGTTGTAACTGAGCGTGTTTTTACATGTGCTGGAGGGAAAACTCCCAGAACACGATCTATTCAGGGATTTAAAGTGTGATTTATATAATTTACAAGCTGTGTTTAATGCAAACTATCATCGTTCTTACTTCTTTTTCCAGAGCATCTTGAAGGTTCAAAGAGTTGTACAAGCACCGATAATTAACTCTGGGATTTTCAAAGAGGTTTGAAAGTGAGCCCCCCATCCACAGTTGAATTGGGTAAGTAACTCTTGAAGACCACTTTGAAAGATCCTACCCTTGATTATTTTAAGCACAGCTCTGCTCCTGAGAGTAGAAAATACTTCCTTACTCAGCCTATCCATTTCTCTGTGCAAGCCTCACTATGAAAGATCCCAGCTGGTCACTGTCTATGTTATGAATAAGAATTTCAAAGGATGACTTGATCCCAGATTATAAGGACAAATTAAGACAAGTAATACTTTGTTTAGAGATTCTTCAAAAAATCAGAACAGGGTCCACTGATACATGTTGAAGTGTCAAGTTGAAGATGAGAAATGTTTTTCTTAATAGTAAAGAAAGTAAAATAGTAAAAAAAAATATTGTGATTAACACAGTAAGCTAATGTCAATTGCTGGAGATCCTCCATGATCAACAATATTAGATATATTTATCCACAAGTTATGCTTCATTTCAATCAAGAGCAGATTTTTAAAACTGCATGTGTCTTTGCTATAAGCAGTCAGACTTGATGATTACAATCAGCCCTTTTTAATTTTATTACATTCAAATTTCTTTGTGTAGAGCTTAATTTCTTTATATTCTTGCTATATTTATATCTTTAATTTTGTCTCTGTTTTTTTTCTTCTCCTCCGGCAAATTTTTTTCTTCTCTGTCAGCAACATATTTGAAGTTTTACATGACATATTCCATTTTTCTAACTGATTTTGAGCCCAGAGGAAATAAATAAATCAAAATGGTGTTTGAGTGGTATTTGTGAAGGAATGGAAAATTGTTGGGAAAGGAAAACAAACAAAGATGGTGCCAGTATTCAATTTCTATCTTCTTCTTTGTCATAAGAACCATGAGGCCACTGTAGGTTTTAGGAGCACAAGTAGCCAACGGAATAAACGGCTTTAATTGAAAAACATTGCTGGTAATCTTGAGACCTAAAAAGTGATATTTTAAAGCAAAAACTTTAAGCAAGAAGTGTGAGTACAAGGGTATACTGTAAGTCTAAAAGATGGATAACTTTTTTGGAGGGAAAATTTCTATGTCTCATATTCTGCTACAGTTATATCCATGACTGAACATTTGATGGTGAGCCATGGAAATAAAAAATTGCATGTAGACAGTGAGAACACTGTCCAGCATGTAATGGTCTTTTCTGGAACAGTATGAGACTTTTTTCTAATCCATTAAAGATCTCCTGTTCCTTATTCACAGTGTGTGCTGCTCCAGAGAAAGACAAAATAATATAAAATAACCTTTTTTTTGGATATCTATTTTATGGATATTATGAAACCGAAGTCTTTTCGTATTATATAACAGCATCACAGAATGACAGAATATGCTGAGTTGGAAGGACCCATAAGGGCCATCAAGTGCAACACTTAGCCCTGCACAAAACCATCCCCAAGAATCACACAATGTGCCTGAGAGTATCATCATATGAGCAAAGATAATTTTAAACTTAGATTTTCCATAGGCACACCAACTGCCCTGCTCACAGGATTGGCCACCCCACACAGCATCTAATGGGGCTCTCGTGTTGCAGCTCTGGTCACCTGGGGAGAATTAAGCAGCCCTGTGGATGACGTTCTATTTGCAACAAAATTTTGAAGGAGACAGGAGGGTTTATGCAGAATTTCCTGAAATTTTCTCCATCATCAGGTCAGTCATCTGAAAGTGTACTCCACAGCAAGTGTCTTACACTTCAGTTCCTTATTTTTCACCTTTCATGGCCCAGAGGTCTAAGACAGATCCTTTGGTTTGCTTTTATCCTGTTTCCAAATTTCCAGGACTCATTCCCCTGTGACTGAAGGGGGCAGCAATTCCTGTGGATGCAATGATCTCTACTCAACTTCTGAGCCACTTGTTTCCTATCCTGCTTGCTCACACCTGTACCCTCAGTGCCAATGGGCAGTTGTATCATTCCTTCTTGCATAACAGGAAACATCACCTGCTTTATTTTCTTTGCTCCTCTCTTCTGGAGAACAGCACTCAAGAACTTGTGAGTAATGCAATGGTTATTTATCAGCAACTTTCCCTTGTTGACTGTTCCAAACCTGGCACCCTCAGGTTTTGATACACTGCATCCAGCTTAATTTGCAGTTATGGTGTATAATAACTAAATAAATAAATGCAACAATAATAGGTTAACTATATTAGTTAAATAGTTAAATAACTATATTAGTTAAATAGGCTTGGGGATAGTCACCTGTTATGCTTATATTTTCAGCCCTGATTTTCCCTGAAAGATGCTGCTTAGAATAATCCATACGCAATCCTGTATTAAGTTGTCTTGGTAGACCTCACAATACAAATTACTCAAAATCTGGAAGGTCCAGCTCTGCTCTCACAGAACACCAAAGTTCCAAAAATCAAAAATCGGTTCATGCACAATATGTGACTTTTACTGGAAAGTATTAAACCCTCCTTGCATTACTGGCCTATCATGCACACATTTTAAAATCTGAAGGCACAATCTGTGCTAAAGAGAAACGTAAATAAGTTCTCATTTTGGCAGTTTTATTCCAAATTGTGTTGCAAGATAGCAGATGAGCAATTTTATTCATTGACAAATGGGTTAGATCGGACTAGTGCAATGGTTCATTAACCTTATGATAAGTTTGGGCTATCTCAGAAGTGTTCTTGCTGTGAATTTAGATTTGATGATGGCTCACACATCAAGGAAACAAATTGCCTTGTCTTTTATAGGAAAGAAGGGGGGTAAAGAAGTTAATTGATGTCTTTTAAATCCTATCACTAATAAAGCATTTTTTCTTCTAGATACTGCCTTCTAACTCTTATGAGATACATTAGACAGACAGAATGCCAAAAGCACAGATTACTTTAGTTCTGTTGTTACCAATTAGAGGGAGTCAAAGAACTCTGATTACAATTATCAGATTTTAATGAGCAATTGTCTGTCAAGATTTTTTCACAATTCTAAGGGCTCATACATGATTTGTATGCAAGGTATGGGCACCCTTGTGCAGTGAGTTTTTCTTTAGATAATCAGTACCTGTTTTTTTAACTATCAGTATTCACTGCATATTTTGAATTATTACTTTTTGATCTCTTCAAAGAGCTACTACTTCTCTTGTTTAACCTAATAAATTGTGGACTAAGAAAAGATTAAAATCACAATAAGTCAGGAAAAGCAAAAATTCATGTTAAAAAATCTGCTGATATAAGCCTCCCTTGATTCAAAGTGCCAAATGAAATTGGACTGATCTACATCAGCCAAAGATTCCCGTGTCTATCTGATAACCTTCTGTCAATCTTCTTCATCTTTAAAGGTAAATTTGTGGAGATGCAGGGTTTTAAACCTTACAATTCGTGTTAAAATAGAGGTCCTGGCTATCATATTTGATTTTCCTTATAGTAAAACATAGAGTGGGAAATGAGTAAATGTTAGCCTTAGTATTTCTAGAATAATCTACAAATAAATGCCCACTTCATCCTCCAGACAATTCAACAAGGATCTCTTTCATAATGGTGATCTTGGGCTAGCTACTGCTTCAGATATTGTTTTTTGAAAGTACCTCTCCTTGAAACCCTCTAAATTTTGGACGTTAACTAATAAATTGATTATGATTATGTACTAAAACAACTGGTATTTTAAGAGGTATTCGATGAAGAAGTTGAGAGATATACAGAGGATGAGGCCCGAAGTCCTTTGTGACAGTGAATGTCACATATGAGGAAGGATAAGTACAGAAGGGATAGTATTTGCACTGCTTATTCTAGATAATTGATGTAAATACCCTGAATTGCTGTTTAGTAGCATCCTACTTCTGTCTGTTTTCTGTATAAGAAATTCCAGCTTCTAGGATTGCCAAGTAAATTGGGGAGCTACTGGCTGTTCAGCATGAGTGCTCTAAATCTTTCTCTCAAGCACTTAACTCATTTAGACTCTTAAGAAAAGGAGAAATGTGCTCATCATGTGTGTGAAATCCTGTATTTTTCTATCTGTCTCCCTCTCCCTCACCTAACTCCCGTTGGTTTTTAATTGTTTGGCCCATTTCAGCCGAATTTTACTGATGGAATAGTGGTCTCAAGGTTATGAAGATCTGGCATACCTTAAGAAAATCAGTGACTGAGGAAAGAGCAACTACTGATGATGGAAAGACAGTGATATGAGTTCTTATTAGACACTAGAAAATCCACGTAGGAAAGTGAAAAACAAATCATGAAAATCCTAACCACAGAACTGTCTTTAAGCAGAGTTTATGGGATAGTAGACTATCCATCCATGAGCTGTACTTGTAATGCAGGATTCAGAAACTCAGCCAAAAACTTTGTGTGTTCTGCTGGTCTGGGCTTTTGTTTCCCAACACTGAAACATGGTTCCTAGTATTCCCTAAGAAATGAAACATTACAATTCAGTCTATTAAGATCTCACCAAATGCTCTATTTTTGGCTTGCATTATATAGAATAAAAATTGGTTTAAAAAGCAAACAGTTCTCTTTTTTTTCTTCCTTTAAAAGCAACTCATCATTGTCTTCGTAGACAACATTTTATTAAGTATTAATATTTATGGTTTAATATTTAGCAAGGCTGAAAGGCTCACCTGTTTTTATCCAGTAACCACTATTTTATTCTTGTTCTAAAGTATTCTTTAGAAATGATGATGGCTCACTCCTGCCACCTTCCTCGGTGATAAACTAGATAAAGCTTCACATGAATCCTGCTTTTATGGCCTATTCTTGTCTTCTTTTCCTAAGTGATATAGTGCAGAAAGAAGCTCTTACTCTGTCACTGTCATTTTTAGAGGAGGATGCTATGCCATTAAATACCTCTATTAAAAGAGATATGGCTACTTCAGAAATAAGGTGTTACTTGATTTGAGCTAATGGAAACACTGGTTCCAAAATGCCACCAAGCTATGAGGGCTGAAGTTGAACACAAAGGAGCTGTGGATAATAAATAGGCACAGATGTTAAATTCTATCACCACTCAGTTAAAATTTACCAGAATGTAGCAAGAAGCTTCACTGCAAATGCTAACTGTGTTGGAGGCCTTAAAAGAGTCGTTCTGCTTGTCCTTAGATGTGGCATGTTCCATTTCATTCCATTTTCTTTTTGCATTCCATTGACAAATCTGTTTCGGACAGTTCAGAACCCACCAACACTTGGACACAGCAGATTCACCATCCCCTAGAGAATTCATTTAGGTTGTGCTTGAATTTTTACTTCCAGTACTGCAATTAAAAGTTGAAAATAACCCAGTCTGGTCAAAGAGAAGTTTCACCCCACCTGTATTGAATACATGTGCATACACATATACAAATGCAAGCTTAATTGAGGAGTTTTGGAGCAATAATGTGAAAAAGAGCATTTTTTTGTGGGTTTGTCAATCCATTGCAAATAAAACCTCACATCTTGTCAGTTGTGTACTAGAACTGAGACATAACAACTTGGTTTTGCAGCTCTATGTGGGTTTCTTAGGCTTTGAGATTGTGAATACACAGGATTTGCATCAAACACATATTAGTGGCGGAGTCTTGGTCCTGCCATTCTTGATTAACAGAGCTAATGTTAAAAGAAGAGGTTGCTGCTGTCTTTGGTCAGCAGTTATTGTCAGTCCTTAGAAAGACAGAGGAAACAGCATCTTTTAATAGAAGCAATTTCTGGTTGATGACACCTAGAGGTGTCACAGTTCTTTATTTTGGATTTGTATCTATAGGCAATCATAATTTCTGTGTCACCTCTTCAGAAGGGACTCATCTGCCCCATTTTAGCTGTGTAAGAAAGATATGACTGTCTCAACTAGTTTCAATACCTACTTTAGGATTAAATGGACTATTCTGTGAAGGTGTCCCCCTTTTCCACTAGTTACATGGGACCTAAAATAGGTGTTTTCAGTTTAGAGGGTGAAAATAATTATTCCTCCTTTCTCTGTAGTTACCTATTTATGCATTAGCACATATGAAGCCATGAATTAATATCTACTTTGCATAGGTTTGCCTCTTCTTAAATTTTGGAACTTGGAGAAGTAAAAAAAAAAACCAACCAAACAAAAAGTTTCCTATAAATTTCTGCACAAAGGACTGGCACATTAATGCAGGATATTCCAAAAACTGAGTTCTCAAAAGCAACAGGCTTATGTTGATTCTTTCATGTGGGAAAATTCAATTTCTAAATTTCTGAAATCTTGCTGAATTTTGTAATAGAAGAAAAATGCCATGTTTTCTTTGCACCGGCTAGTGTTAATAATTCCCACAACCTCCCTGTGACTGATGGACTGAGCACACTCAAATGCTCTAAACTCGAAGAGTGCGGTATCATGACATCATAGGATTCCTTGAGTGTTGTGCATCAGATTAACTAAAACATGCTTGTACTTTTGTCATCAATAATTTCAAAACTAATGAAGCTGCATGTCCAGCTTAGGTCCCAAATAGTGGGAGAGATCTCACAGTTTGACAGCATTTATCATGATGCCATTTTGAAGGAGAGCAATACCCACTTCACAGATGTAAAAGGGGGGCTCTGAGGGTTTATCCAAAACAACTGCCTTGGCAAAACTACCTGACTTCACAGTTTCTGAAGGAACATAGTCCCAAAAGGTTCAAAGAGTTTGGAACACGATTCCAAAAGGTCATCCAGATGATGATGCAATATCATTCCTTCCCTAGGAATGACTTTTGCCCCCTGAGAGAATGTTTCTCTGTTTATCAGCTTAATTGTCTGAATGTCCCTAATCTAGGGTGCACATGAGGCACTTCGATGAACTGGACCCAAACAATTTGATCATTCTAAAGAGCTGTACTTAAAAACCTGCATCTATATTAGTGTCTATATAGTCAGCCATATTTCTGTTCAAACTGAGAATTAGAATTGTCATTTTCTTCGTGTTGCTTAAAAGGGGAATTTCTCATATTAATGAAACAGATTTTTTTGAATAAAAGGTCAACTCTTTGAATTGTCACTCAACTGACTTTGTCATTCTTTAAATTTGTCAAAAGCCAGTGTTCTACTTTGAAGAAATATTATGTCTAATTATAAAAGTCCAAGGTAATAATCTTTGAAAAAAGTTCTTTGTATTCTGAAGAAGTTGAAATTTTATGATTAGTTCTTTGGTTTTTCAAAGACTTACTTTGATTAATATAATGAGGAAACATTCATGGGTGAGGTTATGTCCAATGGCACCCTGCAGATACATGCAAAATTGATGGAATATTTTTGCTGGCACAATGATTGAATTAGTAAATTTTAAAAAGTCACATTATGCTCAGGAAATTGTCTGTGTGATGTGGTTAAATGGTTGCAACAGGACAAGACATGTTCTAACGAAGCCAAAAGGAAAATACTTGACATGGGAAATGGGAATGAAGGTCAGATCTGAAGAAGAGAGGCTGTGAATCACACAGCGAAGCACTGGTAGGATGGATTTGTTCGCTTTGGTACTGGCAGCTCAGCTTTGATTACAGAAATAGTAACTTCACCCCGAGTGAAGCTCCAGGCAGCTGGCACTGGAACCTGCCTGCACCTGCCTGTGTAGGCAGCCCTGACCTTCTGGTATGTCCCCGCAGCCTCATGCTGTTCTAAAGGAGAGGAAGTGGAGGAGTGGAGCACCTCCCTTCAGCAGCAGAGAAAGGTCAAAAACCCCAGTCACCAACTTCAGCAATGACTTCCTGAGGGCATGAGAGCAAAAACAGATATTCAAAATTAATAAGGACTTCAGGCTTTGGTCCCTTCTTTATCTGTCTGTAGATACATACAAGGAAGATAACTTTCTTTCTCCTCTTTGATAAGCCCGTTAACACCCTCCCATTACCCAAACTGAGCTGGATGTCACACAACCAACAGGTAGACATTTCAAATGGTTTTGAGTCAGATATATGCTGGCCTCCACATACACTTCCAAGAGATAACAGCTTAAGCTTTTTGAGCAAGCTTACTTTGCTAATATTTAAGACAGGTACATGATAAATAGCTTCATGAATGCAGAGAAATCTGTGGGAGCTCTGAAGCTGCTGTCAGTAGAGGTAGATTGAGTAATTACTCTGTTCTGGGAAATGCAAGGAGGAAAGTGAATGGTGATTTATTAACTCCAATGAACACATACTGTTTAAGAAGTATAGCAAGTGGAAGTCAATAATACATGAAGACTTCTAGGCCTTAAATTCAATGCATAGAAAACTGCAGATTAAATCCATAGTAGTGGAATAGTAAGTGAAGAAGCTGAATAGTGACAACTTATAATGGGTGGTAAGGGTAGAAACGAACCTGATTACAGATGTCGAGATGTCACAGAGCCTTAGGCACAAGGAAAACTAGATTGACACTTGAAAACTGGGTAAAACTTTTCTGTGTAGCTCAGGGGCCTGTTATGTGTAACACTCATAGCATGTGGTGCTTAACTTATGGCTTTGTTCCACACTGAAAATGAGTCATAAGTGCTGCTTCAAGCTGTTTTGATTCTGAGAACATAAAGCAACCAGGAGCTCCCTACAGCAAGCTGTTTCCTGTCCAAATAACATGTCAACCTATCTAACCTTCAGGTTTTCTGGCCTGACAGACTTTTCTGGATTTTCTCAGGCCCTAACAGGCCCTCAAAAGTCTCTTTTTTGAGGCTAACTTCAAAAATCTCAGCACTTCCAGAACTCTAGCTGTGAGGGGGATGTTGAGAAGAGCAAAATGAATGAGAGATGATCTGTGAAACTCTTTGGAAGACTCTGAGCTTTTGAGATCCAACATCACTCATGAGTTTAATTTACAGTTGTTTTTTGTTTTTTTTTTTCCCCTACACAGTATCCATCCTTACAAACTCCTTCACAAACAAGAAGTAGCCTGGGTGGAAGGGTTTGACTCAGAGAAGCATGTGCATTACTGAGAATCTCTGCAGGGTTTCCTCTGCTGCTCAAGTCTGGATTACCCATTGAATATGATTTGAATTTATTCACAGATTCATTGTGTCTGAAGTGAGCAGGGACCACTGAATCATTTGGTTGGATGTCTTTACACTCTATGCCATTAAATTTCACCAGTTTACTTTCATACTGTGTCTAGTAAATGCTATTTGGGTAAATTCTAGCATCTGAAAAGGTGGTTCTAATATATGAACACAGAGATGTAAGATACAATAATAAATTTGACTGGTTAATTGGTTAATTGTTGGCACTGTGTTCTAGGTTTCCTGTGGTGGTGCTACCCAGTATTTTCTTTCCTGGTCACGTAGAAACATTGCCATCAAGTCACTTGCCATTCCTGTAGCCCATGAGATAAAAACAGCCTTCTTTTCCAGAGCTTCCTCTAGGGTTCTGCAGTGGCTTTAGCAATTTAATTTTTCAGTGCCAGCATGCAGAACATGTAGCATGCAGCACAGTATTCTCAAATGTGATGATGATTCCCCACTGAAAACACTTTGCAAGATTTATTAGATTCCCACACTCTATCTGCTATGTATGTTATTTATGACTTCACAATTATTGTCACAAATGCATGAATTCACACCATTTTGGCAAAGATTTCTTCACAGGTCCACCCTGATTTGAATTAACTATAATTCTATCAAATCTAGACCTTGCTGTACTTTCTGTTAAGGATTGATAAATTAGATACTTAAGCAATTAACACTCTTTCAGACCATCTGGATTTTTTATAGTACTGGAGTAATTATTTAAAACTTATGTTAGGAAAACATCATGTATGATTCTGTACATTTGAAAATGTACACACTCATGCCCAAGTGGATATTGTCTCATGTCTTCCTTGGTCGTTAATGGACTGAGAAGTACTCAGAAAGGAAAATAGATTTATGTAAAAAGTAACACTGATTTCTTTACAATGTCATTAACAGTTTTCCTACATCCATCTAGTAATTGGCCCAAGCCACTTCTGTAATTTATTCCTATTTGATATGTGCATTTGTTATATTTTACAGGGGAAAAACCCCACATTGTTATATTTTCCATGCTCAAAGTCTTAAAATAATAAAATAAGACTTTTTTTTTATTATTATTATTTAAATGTGCTATATATTACTAACATGCCATGTGTTGTTTTCAGAGGGATTAATCTGACCTAGCTATATTTATCTGAAATTTAACTATTTCAAATAAAGGCAGTCATTCAAGGATTCCTTATGAGTTAATGAAGAGTAATAGACAACTCTGTTGAATGTAATGAATTAGAGCTACAGGAAGAGCTTTATGTTTCTTAATCATTCCCCAAAAATAACCTGGGACTTCCGGGTTTGGACTCAAAAATATACAATGTTCACAAACCCTTTCCTGAAGTCAAACTCTATTTTGGTTTATATCTGCATATAAATGTATTCCTCCCACAGCACTTTACAGTCATTTAAAACATGATCCTGGAAGCTTCACTGAGGACTGGTTTTCCTTTCTGGAGCTCAGGGTTTGAAAGTGGGAACACATGAGATTTCTGCAGACAGGGCACTGCCTTGGAATTGGAGTTTTTTCACCAGAAAATAGGATTTTTTTCCAGTTTTTCTGATGACAACAAATGGCTTGAAAATACAAATTACTTGTAAGCAGTTCCAAAGACATATCTAAGAAAAAATCAGTGTGTGCTGGAGCCAGAGAAGAAGCTTCCATCTTTTTATGTAAGTTTAAAGAAGTTCAAGAAAGGCTTCAGATGGTGGTGATCTGGATTTCTGCTACAGCCTGACAAATAATCCTTCTGGCCACTTGAACACTTACTCCCCTCTTTCATAGAAAAACATTTTAAAAGTCCTTTACAGACCTCTGCCTACACAGGCACTGGATTGGTTGAAAGGTTTCTAATCCTATAATTTTGTGCACGCAGAGTGCCTCATGCAGAGGAGCTTTTAGTGCTTTATAAGTGCTTCCATTTTAACTCTCTTGCTTCTCCAGTTTAAGGTTATACTGCACTTGAAAACACCATCTTAATTGTACTTCAATAGCAACTTCATAGTTTTTTGTTCCTTTCAAGTATTCGAAATGAGAGCATAACTACTCCCTAAGGTTATTGCTATTAGCCTGGTGCAGAGCTGCTCGTCTTCATTGCAGGTATAGAGTTTTGAAGGAGAAGTAGTTTTCAGCAAACATTAGTCCCACTGAACGTGTTGAGTGCAAGGACTTATGTGGGAGTTAAGTGCTGCCACAGGACTTGGACCAGGTCACTGCTAAATAAGTCGTCCTCACACAACTAATTCCATCCAAAAAGATGCCCAATTTGAGGAATTCCAAATGAAATCCTGACTGGTGACAGAGCTGTCTGTGCACAGATGTACATTTTCGTGTGGGCATTCTCTCTGTGAATAATTGCTGCACTTCCCCTCAGTTTGATGATGGTTATTTCTAGTGGATTAGACTGTACTTGCTCATCCTGCATCTACAGTCATGGGACAGGAAAGAAGCAATGTTCAACAGCCAAGGTCAAGATGCCAAACTTGAAATATAGAGCAGCGGAACATTCATAGGGGAAGGAATGTCTTTTACTGTCCAATTAACCTAATAAACTAACAATTTGGGAATAAATGCAAGTATATACTTACACATTGTGCCCAAGGGATGAAGACTGATGTTGTTTTTAAACAAGGCCGAGCCTTGTAATCCATAATCAAATGTTCCTTTAAAGTGATTATGAGCTCCTGAAACTTAGTCTATTATGTCTACACTAAGTTCATAGCCCCTGAAAGAAATTATCCTACTCACCTAGCTCCGATTCCTCTCTGGAGATCAGCTTTATCACTATATTTGTCATCAAATATGCTTGCAATTTTTTTCACTTTAGCTCTCCAAGGCCCTAAAAGAGGTTATTGTACTTGACTTTCTGTGAGCCCAGAAAAGCTTGTGATCTAAATAGGCAAATTATATATCCATTTCAAGTGACTATCTTGACCTTTCTCAGACTGTAAACTTCCCAGATACCTTTGTGGCAATGGCTGTCCTGCTGGGCTAATTACCTCTAATTGTGTTGTTCTTGTTATCTTCACAGGCTCAATTTTTTGCCATAAAATGTCCAGATATGGGCATGAGTAAGGCAAGAAATCTTGTTCCTAGACTATTTTTCCTTCTTTGCTAGACCAACTGCTCTATAACTAACTTAGGTAGTAGTTCTGGGAAGGCATTTTAATCAACATTGCCTGGATACCTTAAAAGCAATCTAAACCCATTCAATAGCAAAAGGAATCGATTAGCCCTTCAAATGTCAATAGAGCTTTCCAAGTATGTCATGGAGTTTACCAAACAAATCTACCTTATTTTGGTTGTAAGACATGTGAAGAGCTGCTTGGCAGAGATCAGTGTTGCTAATGTTTTGTCCTTTCAGAATAGGCAAGAAAAGTATTAGAAATGTCTCATCCAGGCTATGCCAGAACTGACTCTATTCAACATATGTGTTCTTGATAAGATTGGAAATGACAGCAGAGGTGATTGGTCACATGTCATTCAGGTTAATCAGGATGATGGGAAACTGCAGAATAGCTAGGAATAAATGATGAATGAAAATGAAATTCAGTGTTGATAAACACAAAGAAATGCACTTGACAGAAAACAGTGAACTTTGCATATGGAATGATAAACTGACTTACCCTCCCAGAATTTGGATCCAGAGCTTATAATCAATACTTAGCTGACAACACCAGATCAGGGTTTAGGAGTGGTTAAAAAATAAAGTCAATTTGGACAATTATTAGAAAAAGAGTAGCAGACAATGAAGATAATTTTGTAGTTCTTTATTAAACTATTATGTCCATACACTGAGGAGCACAATTCTGGCTCTCCTTTTCAGGTAGGATATACTTCAAGTAAAATGGGCCCAGAAAAATCAATAAAGGGTGATCAGAGATTGTGGTGTGATTTCTGTGTGAAGAATAGCTAAGTGGACCAAGATCCTTTAGTGTCAGAAAAAGATGACTGAATGTGGTGTTACAGAAATCTACGTAACCCTCAGTGTCATGGAGTGGACTGTCAGTTGTAAGTAGGGATTGACTGTTGGTTGTCTCCTCCAGTGCAGTTGTGATTATGGTGACACTACATAGCAGTGATACAAAACTGAAATAGATCCTTCTTTACACAGCATGTGAAAGGTTTTTGAGCACATCTGTGAACTGCATGCTGCTGGGCACTGGAGATGTTAAAAGAATATGCAGAGGTTCAAACGCTAATCCCATAAACCCATACAAGGAAAATCCAGTAAAGTCTGTTAACTGCAAAAGTACCCTCTTCTCCCCAGAAGTCCCTGAAGTGCAGTTTCCATGGATGTGTCACTGTATCTTGGCTGTTGTGTATGTTCCTCCCTAAACATTTTTTGTGGGATGTTGTCAGAGACAGGATTCACAGAGTTATATGGTCCTTCTGTCTCTCTGAGTGGCTGTTCTTGTGTTCTCGTCATTATGTTCTAGACCAGGCTAAATAATTTTTCCACCAGCATAGTCAGATTTTGACAGTGCTGCCCCTGTGTGTGTGGGAGGGGGAGGGAGGGGAGGGATAATATTGCTGTGATTTGTCTGTCCATCTCCTTCCATGCTGTACATCACCTCTGTCTCAGGGCTCCTATCCTTCAGGAGATGGGTGATTATTTGTCCTTGGCTGTGTGTTAAATTGGATGATTCCAATGCCACCTATCTTCCCCCTCCTGGTCACGTGGCAGAAACAGCTATGCCCTCTGTTTCAGTGTGCTTAAGGAGGAAACACACATCCATCCAGGATTTTTGCTGGGAATGTTGGTAGCCCTGATGTTAGATTGCCCAGAACAGGTTTCTTGAACATTTCTAATCCACTTCCAATGTATGCCAAACAAGATGGGCTGGCTGCACAACCCAGACTGGAGAACTATCTAGGACTGTGACCTGTGTCTAATAAGACCTGCTGTATTTTTCACATTTTTGCTGACTGCCACCTCCCTGTTTCCAGCACCAGAGCTGTAGGTGAGCTCAGCAGTTCTGATACCTGACACACCAGAGTTTGACTCAAGACCTCCTGATCTAAAAGTCTGAGTAACTCCATCTTACATCAATGAATCACACTGACTACAGGCAAGCACAGAGGAAACCTCAAGCACTCACTCCCCAAAGAGGTTACATGGAGACCTCAACTGTCTGACACTTCTGCTAAATAGACGCCAACCTACATTTCACAAGAAAGAGAAAATTTAACCCACCCTTCTCAAAATCTGTCTCCAAGTGTCATGAGGGAAACCCAGGCGTGAACTCTCTTACAGAGTTTCAATCTCAGCTTATTTAAAAGCACATTTAGAGAAACAAATGCGACACCCACAGGTGAAGTGGCCCACTAATTTTAATAGTCTGAATAATAGTTGTGTACTGCTTTACCTGGAAAGCATGAAGTGACTTCGGTGAGGAGAGCTCCAGTCTGGGAATGAACACCCATGGACACATTTCCAGCATTTTACAGGGTTGTACAATCCTGAAAGTCTCACAAAACCTCTTCATTTTTCCATGGATTGATAAAGAACTTCAGAATTGTATGGAAATTCAAATTCTTAAATTAAACTACTTTTCCCATTAAATTTTTAACCTCCGCAAACAGCAGCAGAATTTATTTTTCCCTACTTTTTTCCTCTTGCTTGACCAAAAGCATAAACTTAGTCCTTTATAGCAACACTTGTGTTAGGGATTTGAAGAAAAAAGCATTCCCCACTTTTTTACAGTCAGAGAGCAGATGACAGCTTCTTACATTTCCTCATGTCACACAAGCAGCATTTATCAGTGTCAGGCAAAAGGTGTTCCTTGACTGGAAAATCTCCAGTAATCACAGGAGAAAGCCAGGGAGCTAATCAGAAAGGCAGCAATGACAGAATGTTTCTTTATTTCTCACAGCACTTAGGTCATTGCCTTGCTCCATGCCTACCCATTAAAAAGATGTAGTCAGTTTGACCTCCTGAGGCTTGAAAGCTTGTTTCCACAGCCATGCTAAGTTACCCTGCAGTTGTTTGAATCTGTCAAATAATGTTTCATTACTGAAATATCACTGATGGGATATTCTATGGAGAAATATTAGGTTTATTAAAGAATTGTTTGCCCTTGTGGAATACTGTGCTGTGTCTGCCTCAACTGTTTCTTGCAGTGTTTTCAAGAACAGAACTTGCCAAAAATGTTTAAGGTATTAGATCTTGCTGATAAATAATCTCAAACTGTCAGGAAGAGTGATAAAGACCCTGGGATAAAACTGCCTGTAATCAGCAGCCTTGTTTGCAACCCCAGGAAGCAGCAAAGGATTTACTGGGTCTGGACACAGAGCAGACCCTTTCCTTGGAGACTCTTGTTCCTTGTCCCCGTTCTCCTGCTGAGCACAGAACATCAGTCAGGGAGTTTATAGCCTCATCAAACTCAAACACTTGCTTCTGTGTTTTAAAAATGCCAACTGTTGCCTTCCCTCAGGAGACAATGTTTTACAGAGCTGATAGAGATTCTGAAATGCAAAACTGGGGCTGATTTGACAGTATTAGTCAGAAGCTCAGCAGTCTAGCTGGAGTTAATTTTACATTAAGAGTGAAGAGCTAAGTAAAGCCATGGAAATATGATGCAGGTTTTAAGGAATCATGGGAATAAAAAATACTTTGCATCTAAATACCAAATGACTTTAAGCGAACCACTGAGATGATATAGTAGTTTTTAGGACTGCTTATCTCCTGTCTCAAAATTTGACTTTTTTTCAATGTTCTTGTTTTCATGGTGAACAAATCTGTCTTTTCTAATTGTAACTATGGGTTTGTATGCATTTAAAATAGACTAGAATAATGTCCCTAAAGATTTGGCTGACAAATAGGTGTCTTTTTGTGAATAGATGAGTGATTACCATATCAAACCTTGATGCTTGGCAAAACATTTTCATTTAGGTACCATTTGTCAAAAATTTCTATTGTCTTTAGCAGTCCTCTCTGAGCTCACCTGAACAACTTCAATTATTTTATCATACTGTCTTACTCAGCCCCAGGTTGATCATGTAGTGAACAACTATTCAGAGTGCAGGGGCAAGATCTCACAAGGCATGACTAGAAGAGGAAGACTGTAGAAACTGGACTGTGGACTGAAAATTGTGAGAGGAGGGAAGCACATGGTTTCCTCGTGTTTTTACTCTTTCACGTCTGTAAGTGACATTTGACATCAGCAGCCATAGAATCAAATGTGAGAACATGCTTCAGGTATTACGAACATGCCTCAGCTTTCTTCCCTTTCCTTACCATGCCAAACTATAATCCCTCCTGCTGTGTAAATCTATGTCATACCTACTATAGTCCCAGACCCATGGCTATTCCCTGTTTACCTTCTGTAGCCATACCCCTAAAGACCTCTAACCCCTGTCATCAGATCCTTATGAAATCTATGCCATGAATTACTTAATAACATTGCCATTACTCAAGGACAAAAAACAAACCAACAAACTGAGTCTATTTTATATCTCCCTGTCCATTCAGGCTCTCACTGTTCTACAGACCATGTCAAGTGTGCAAGGAAGAGCCATTTCTACAGTGCTCTGAGATTCTTAATGTTCCCAAACCAGTGTTATTCTTGGTTTGGGGCGGTTTTTTAGTCCTCAGATAATGTAATTTGGGTTCTGACACAATGTCTGCAATGGGTGAGTAACGGACAAAAGAAAACCACAAAACTCTAGAAGCATTAAATGAAATCTAGACTCTGGAGGGACAGAGCTAGTGTGCCACGGAAAGGGATTCCTTTAATTTAGTTCTCTTAATTTAATTTCACTGAGAGGATAAAGAATATGGATAAGATACACAAATGTGGGCATGTAGATTGAGGTGTTTACATGTTATATTGAGTGTTTAAAGGTATTCTAGTGCTTTGGGGTTTTGGGGGGTGTCAGTTTTGACGGGGATTTTTTGGTTTTGCTTGGGGTTTTTGGAGGGTGTTTATTGGGTTGTAAATGACCAAATATAGTTCGACTCAGATTATTAGTTTTCAAATCCATCCTTAGTTATATTGACTAGAGATTCCACTCACTGAGATATCTCAAACTCCTAAAGCAATTTGGCATGAACTAAGGAAATTTGCTATGAACTCCAAAACCTTAGCTTAGTCTGGGAAGCTATGCCATAGAACACATGGAAGCTCCATGTCCTTCTGGACAAGCAGCTGGAGATATACCAGCAAAATCTGGGGCATTTCAAACATCACTCTGTGCCCATGTGTGAGTAAACAAGTCAGGCCATAGACCTTCAGTTACTATAAAAGTTCTCAGCTGCTGTGTAGATAGCCATGTAGAGCAAGTGTGTTCTCTAAAATGCAGGTGTCTGCAGGTTCTGCTCGGTTATTCACACATAGGTATCTGATGCCAGTTCTGATTTCCTAGAATCTGGCATCCATTTGGACAAGGATGGTTTTCCCGTGGGTTTTGCATTACACCTTCCAGGCCTAAGCAGATGTTCTGGATATCCCAGGGCATTACAAATGACATTAAATGCCTGGTTTAAGACAACTAAATCAAATCCAAAGTGAAGGTTATATGTGTCCCTATCATCCGAACTACCTATCTAGACCCAACACAATAATTTCAAACTGCAATTCATCTGATCAAAAGAAGGAATTTCCATTAGAATATGACCAATAAATCCTGTTATTTTCTTTCTCTAATTTTGTCTAGGACATTTATGCCTAGCAAAAATAGAAATGGCTTCAGCCTTGATCATCTACTGATTTGTTTAGGTGGCATTTCAAACATCAAATCCATATAAGACTATATAAGACAAAGGCCACCAGAAAATTGAGTGCTTTATTCCTGTCACTAAGGTACAGTTAGTGGTTACATCTGTGTACAGAAAATAAGATTTCTACTTGTGAGTGGAAATAAAATCTGGTGAGGAATGCTTTGGTGGGTTTATGTTGTGCCTGTCGTGGTGAATAGTCCATTGATGTTCAACAATAAGCACTATATCTATTTATTTGACTGTACATCTGCTTAGTAGAGCTACTAAAATCCAGCAAAACAGAACTAATCTCTTACTGCCTATGCATCAGTGAAGTCGTTGGGCCCTCTGTTCCAACTTCACTTTTTTTCTGTTTACTTAACCAGTGCAAGAATGAATATCATGTACAATGACAGCTGAATCTCCGACTCTGAGCTCTCTTTACACTTGTGCAAGTAACCTCAACACTTCAATACAGAAATCTGACATATTTTCCTTTTACTTGGGAAATTAAATGGCATTGACAGGCTGAAAACTTGATAAAAAATATACAATACTTGCACCTAACTTTTTCACTTTTTCAGTTCAATACTACTGGATATTGTTGTTAATACATATAATTTTTTTTGTTTTTGTAACGCAGAGGAAGCCAAATTGAATGATTAATCTTTAACCTGTATCAGTTGGAAGCAATTTGAACAACCCCTTTTAAGAAGTTTAGCCTTCTCTGTAGCATGCACATAACTTTCATTAACATTAAATAGAGTTACATGTGCACACCAGGGCATAAACTCCTAAGTAGATATTAATTGACTAAGAAATGATCTACTGTTTCCTCTCCTTGCAGATAGTGTTTGGGAACTGCTTTTGGCTTGCTATCTTTGTAACTCCTTGTGGTTGTGTTCATTCATTTTCTTTAACTATTTAAATGAGAAATTTGCTTTAAGGGAAGTGGTTCTGCGCCTGCAGCCATGTAAAAGGGAGAAGAAAAAAAAAGTTTAAATATTTAACATCAGAAGTCTACTCTATCCTTGTGTCCATTTCTAGGCCAATCCCTGTAAAATACCAGGATCTTAAATAACACTGTTTGACTAGTAAGTTCAAAGGAAAATAATTTTTAGTAATTGTGAGTCTGCAGTCAATACTATTTTGCAGCTGTAGAAAAGAGTTTGGAAGCAACATAAATTACTTTTCTGTGTCTTGGACAATCTATTCAAAACACACTGTTCTTTCTTTAGAGCAGTTAACCAGTGCAAAATGCCAGCTTCTGACAACAAAGGAACTTAGTGATGTAATGACTAGAATTTTATATTAAGACATCATAATGGGACACTTAGAAATTGTTTTATTGTCATCTGAGATTGCCATTGGGTGTGGGTTCCCACCTAGCTTTTAAATCTCAAAGCCTTAATCCATCCAGATTGAGCTTTCTAAGTGTTTTAAATGAGCCTTTTAAAGAATAAGAGTACAAAGTGAAAGTGTTTGCTCAAACTCTTGTTTACGGTGTCTCTATGCTGTGCTTGCACCGAAAGTTTGGGATGCTGCAGTTCAAAATGAAGACATCTCCCTATGTCTTTTTTTCACTTACCCGATTGTGATCACAGAAAATTTCATGTGAAGCAACTTCATCCTTTCCCTACAGTGTCCTGTAGCTTTGGGCAAGCAGAGATACTCCTACAGACTCCCTACTTCTATCTGCTTTTTTCTCTGCAGAAACACCATGTAATCAGGTACTGGAGGTAGGACTGGTTCTGACTTATCTGGCCATGCATGATGCAGACATCCACGAGGGATCCAGTTTCCCTGGCTCTCTAGGAATTAGCAGCTCCACGTTGCAGTGTACCTCGTTCTTTTAGACCATCACTTTAGTGTAAGACCATAAGCACCCCAGGAATGCTCTGAGCAGAAGGCTGGACAAGGAGACCTCCTGTGGCCTCTTCTAACATCAATTATCCTTCAGTCCTGTGAATCTATAAATGTCTATTTACCTGTTTCTGTCTTTTGACTACCATAACATTCTTACTCTTCAGCTCAGACAAGGCAGGTAAAGATTATATGAGATGACTTCCATATTTTTCTACCTTTTACTTCTGTTGATTTTCAAAAGAATAGATATTTTCAGGGGCACTATTGTTGGTTTAGAAATTAGGCAGCAGGGTTTTCCTTTGATATTATTTAAACAAAAATCTTTATAGAAACACTTTATCTTGGAGCTCATATTTTATAACATTACAGGTATGCAGGGAGGATGAGTTTTGCATTCATCTTTTTTATGCTGGGCTTTAGTTCAACCACACAAATTTTAACTCTAGAATCAGGGACTTTTATCCTTTCAGTGTGCTCTTATCTTTCTCTTCTATTTATTTTTAACTTCTCTTTGCTGATGTTAAACGAATGCTGGCCACTACTATCAGGCTTTGAGAGTGCAGTAGACTTAAATGTAAAGAAAGCAGAGCTGATTATTTTTCCCCTTGGGGACTACCCTTTGGCCTGAAGGCAGTTCTTTTAAAAATAGCTTCACTCTGCCTGGTGCTATTATTATCACAGATGTAATTCCCAACCTGACTGTCCAGATCAGAACCAAAGTTCAAGAGCAGCATGCTGCATGCTCAGCTCTCCTGTTGTGTTCAGACAAGCTCTTTCCATAAGGCTTTGTGACTATTGTTTTGCTTCGTTCCTGTATTTTTGATGGTGCCTGTCATACAAGAGAAAAAGCAGAGGAAAAGGTGGTAGTGAGATTCCACATTCCACACTGGAATGTGTGAGTGTAAAAGTGATGTTCTGCTTACCCAGGTCTGCTCAGACAGCCCTGGCGTCCTGGTGGCAATTTCATTTGTATTTCTCAAACAGGAAAAGAAAGGAAAGCAACTAAACCAACCTGGTAGCTGAAACATATTATTGGAAATGTTCATACTATAGACTCCTATTAGCTCAGATAAGTCATTTATGATCCCTGCCTCAGTTTCAGCTTTCAATAAAATGGTCATCTGCTTAGTTTAGATGTCTGGTGATGGAACAGTCAATTGGAAGTTATTTGGACTCTCTGATTTTGAGGCTCTTTTTTTCCTATAGGTTCCTCTACAAATCACAGGAACTGAGAGTTTTTTAAGCCCCTGAAGCACAAGGACTAAAAATTAATGTTAATTTGAGTGAGTTCTGGGTTTATATTTGCAGTTGTATTCAATTCAGTACAGTACTGTACAGGTTGCTTTCTTCATAGTGATGTTTTGATGTTTAATCCTTGTGAATCTCGATGAGATCCTTAGATAAAAGGCACAATGCAGTATTCCATAAGGCCTCAGGCATGAAAGCACCATTAATAATTTAACAATAAAAAATATGGTTACTCTAGAGGCTGTCAGACACCTCTGGTGGTAGAGATACCTACAGAGATAGGTACGATAGCATTGATTGAATAATTCATTTGATGAATTTCTCAATATTTTTAAATTCACTTGACAATGTCTTTCATTATTCACCTAACTTGTACATGACTGCTAAACTATCATCTCATGGATGCAAAAACTGTTTACCCTACAAAAAGCTTATTTCCATTAAAGAAAAGTAAGTTGCTCTGCAATGCCATCTAATATCAGCATGTCCAGTGAACAGTTTTCACTTAACTAGGAAAGATGGTCAGAGAATGTGAAACACTCACTCAAACTTTATATTAAGGGATAAAAACTAATATAGACATCTTGTAAAGATTTTGGTCCAAGACCTAGTCCAGGCTGTAATTCAAAGATCCCAAAATAGGCGTGTGAGTTCTCTCCAGCTTTCTGGTGATTGAAACTGTGGTCTTCTAACAAGGCATCTGCCACTTCATTCTAATCAGGTTATGGCTTTCAACACCTTCAGTGACTGGGTGAGCTGAAGACATGACCCTATTAATATTCAGATATTTAGAGTTCCTGTTGAAAATTCACACTGCTGGACCACACAGAAACCCTTTGGTCTTGGCCATCAACATTTAGCTTTGTTGTGTGAGGATTTCTGGAACCTCTCTCTGACCATGTAAGGTTTGCAATGCCAATCCTACCCTCAGAGGGAAGGCAGCAAAAACAAGGGCAATGTGAAACATTAAATATAAATGTTTATGAATTTCTTTTCTGCTGGAATTTTAGGGCGAAGGCGGATAGGTCAAGGTTCACTATTTATTTGTAAAAATAAAAGACCCTAGCAGACAGAATTGGCCTATTCTAACATCTGCTGTACAGATATGAGTTTATATAACAGCTCCCAATCTTTCCTGCAGCAATCTAGTCTGTAAACAAACAAGACATTTACTAGACAAAAAACAGGCACAAGCAGATTAAATGACTTCTCCAAAGTTATAAAAAAGGTTACCAAAAAAGGTTTCTTTCTGGGATGGGCTGGGATCTCAGCTCTCCCAATACACCTTTTAATGCTACAAATGCATCTCTTTAGATGGATATTTCGCTTAGAAAGGGTTCAGAGGCCCTTAATAATGAGCACGGTGAGGATGAAGATTTCATCACAGAAAACTGTCAAATAATCAGTAAGCCCTGGTATTCAGATGTGTTGCCATTAAAATATTCTCTTAATTGAAACTGCACTATTTTATTTAGTAGTGGAATAAAAAAAGGATGTGACTTATTTGTTTTTGCTTCTTTTCACAGATGATTGTGTAGTAAAGGTGAGGGAGACACTGTATTTTAAATGATCAAAGCATTTGTTTTACTGCTTGATTCTTTGGTACAGGCTCTCCCAAGGCCCCTGCTGCTGTGAACTAATGCAAATTACATCAGGAAGTCCAATGGGCTCAGTAAACACAGAATATTAATTCAAGATATTTTGAAAATGCATAAATAGCATTAGTCCCCAAATCCAGAGCAGAAGCAAATAACAATGTTAAACTAATATGTCACAATTTTATGGGGAGTGTTATTTTGGCCATAAAAATCAGTATTTTCTTGCCATGTTGAATAATCGTGTTGTTCTGTTATAATACATGAATTTAAATCACTGAGCAATATCCTTTCTTCCCCCACATTTTACCCAGGACTTGCTCAGATTGCTAAGTGCTACTTTTCCCATGTTGATCAGTCCACTTGCTCGAGACATACCAAGGAAATACATATTTTAGAGAAGCACTAGACTTTTGTGATCAGAGACTCAGAGCAGGATGCAGAAAACCTACATCTAGCACCTCTACAGATTTCTTTTGCTTCTTTGCTTTGCTTGTGTGTGGATTTTACTTTGCAAATCTCATTCCATGAATTTTCTCACTTTTATCCTTCAGATTCTCTCCCCTTCCCACCAGGAGGGAAGTGAGGGAGTGTCTATGGGGGCTGAATTTCCAGATGGAATTGAACCACAACAATCAGACACTTTGGATAAGTCATAGCTTTGCTGTTGCCAACCTATGAATGTTTTCTTCTTCTTTGGTCCTTCCTCAATAATAGACAGTTTAGAAGAAATATTTTCCGTACTTCATCTAACACAAGATGCAACTGCCAGCAGTTGCTTCCTAGAAAAATGCTTCCAGATCAGGTCAGCCCTATAAACAATTTCATTTATGAAAGCCAGAACAATTGTCATACAGCTAAGGACTGGCCAAATCTGCAACTTGAAAACAGGAAAGAATAAAATATAGGCACAAGTTTATATTTCATCGCTAAAACATCCTGATTTTCAAAATATTTGTGGCCAGTATCAGTATAACATACTCAGTTTCCATCTCCATAAAGTCTGACAAGATATCTTGCGTGGCTCTGAAGAACTGTGGACACATCAGCAGGAATTCAGAATGCCAAGCGGGACACTTCTGAGCAAAAAAGTCCAACATTGTCTTGCAAAGGCCCATTGACTTACTGACCCAAGACTGTTCTGTGCTTCTTTCCAAGTTTGTTCTGCCTGGTTCATTTGGAGTGCAGAAATTATCCTAATATTGAAATGGATGGGAAGACTGCATCGGCATTTGGCTTTCCTTGCTTTTCCCATGTATCATTACAAGGGATACAATATTTTAATATTCACCTTGGAACTTTTCTTATGCAAACTCTAATATCACAAAACATGATGTACATTAAAGTCTGGATTTGAACAATTGAGATCCTGGTATCCTGGCAAATCCACAAGCTCTGTTAATAAATTACTCTGTGCTAGAGAGTGGGAAGGGAAATCACACTGGGTAAGCAACGACTTCACTAAATGTGAAAAATCTACTAATACACAGAGGCTCATCAGATGGCAACAGCAGATACCGAGTCGTGCTCATTCTCTGGAGTGTGCAGCTACTTTCCTTGATAGTCTAGAGATGAAAAAGGCAATTTAAATATTTTATCCTCTCTGGCCTCGACTGATGCCTAGAATTGCTCTAGCAGCCCACAGCTGAACTCGTGCTCTCTCACAGCTCTGTGGAGACATTCATACAAATGCCTTGTGAAACCACTTCCAATTGCCCAATTGCCCAATGTGACAATCAGAGCTCCTCAGGCCACAGGTTCCACTTTGCAGGATGGAAAAGAAGCTTGATGCGCTCTGACAGCAAAGGAACATCTTTTTCTTTTTCTATTAGCCTTCCTTTTGGAGAGCCTGGAAGACACATGATGCTTCCAGGGTCTATTGACAACAAAAGCAGTTTGATACAGACTTGTACACAGTTTTTCTACAAATATAAACTCAAGCTCAGTGTTACTGGTTGTATCACTTAGTCACCTGGGTATTTTCTGACAGACAATATTTTCTGAGGACAATAGTTTCTACACTCTTTTTATAAATACATTTAATTTCATGTATATCATAATGTCAGCAACCACTTTTGTGTCTGCAGATGATAAATATTAAACAATATTGCCAACCAAAACTTCTAAGTAATAGGCACTCTTTAGTCTATGTTTTATGACTAGCTAAACATACTTTTTTAATAGATTATTTGCATAGTAATATTTCTTTCATTCCTCCCAGGCAGAACAATAATGAAAGGTAAAAGCAATTCACAGTAACAAAATAATTTGGTGAAATTCAGAAACGGATACCTGCTAGGAATGGTTCTGGGATGCAAATACTAATGCAAATTAACTGAAAAGGCCTTGCATTAATAAAATATTTTTTCTCAAAAAAGGGTTCATTTTGATGCTTTTTTTCCTTCAAATGCTAATGTAATGGACATTTTTCTGATAAGCACAAAGTCTAAGTTAAGGTATTTCTTACATAAAATATTTTTGGTGGGTTTTGTGATTCTTTTTGTTTGTTTTGTTTTTTTTTTTAATCTTGGCTTTGACAATAGAGGGAGGTTTTGGTTTGGGTTTGTTTGGAGTTTTTTTCTGAGAAATTTACAAGAGAAAGCAAAGGTGCCCTGCATTTTAATTATTTCTCGAAAAGTATCAAATATATAAACAAAGACAGAAAGAGATGTATTAAACTGCTGGGGACACCTTGGGAACCATTAGCTGAACTGATAATAAAACTAAAGATTCCTTTGTTTCCAAGCCCATGGTTTGAGCACAAAACCTCAGTATTTTCTTAGAACCCAGCAGTGAAATGTCTTCTGTTTTAATATAGAAGCTGATCTTAAGCTATTCAAGTGATGTGTAGTTTCCCAAATGAACATTTGTCAGTATTTTAAACAGAACTCATTAAATTCTGTAGATGTTCAGCTCTTCTAAAGTTTACCTTTTTCTTTAAAGGCATATGTGAATTTATGTAAGCCTTCCACTCACAGCAATGGTCACTGGACAGAACCCAGAGTACTTTAAATACAAAATTAAATGCCTAAATAAGTTTTCAGACAAGTTAAAAATGTTACCAATTTACTGGTACCTACATTTTGACCAGTGGAAATAACTGAAGACTTTAATGTAAGATTATTTTGGCACTAAAATTAACATTGAAATTAAGACATAGAAATGATAGTTTGGAAATACTTAAGGCTTCCCATGAACAGCTAAAACCCCTATATATTAGACATCAGATACCTGTCTTTATTTCAGTCACAATGAATAAGAGACTTTTTTTTTTAATCAAATAAATCACACTTAATTTAGATTCTAGGGAGATGATTTGGTGCTTGACACAATCTATATGCAAAGATCAATGGAAAATAAAATGTTTGATTATCCTTAGTACAACTGAAGAACTGTTTTCCATATTCACATTGTATCTGAAAGCTCTCTGTGTTTTTAACTGGAGAAGGTTTTTGAGACATGTTCTGGGCCAAAAATAGTTCAGTTTCCAAAGCATGTCTTGCTTAGCAAAATAAAGATGGTAACTAGATTTTAATGCTGTAAGTAAATTCTCAAAGCTGGTTAAGCACTGAATTAGGATGCAGGATGGTGTGTGAACTCTACTCTATTTTAGCTCAAAGGATGCAACTAGAAAGGATGTATCCTGTAAATTGTTGTTTTCTGTTATGTGAAGATTCACATAATAAAAAATAAACAGGGTTACAGAAGAAGTGATAGACTAACTCTGCCACTGTTGGGTAAAAAATATCTTGTATTAAAGTGATTACACACAGCTGAAGGCCTTGAAAAGAATAATATAATTGTTTTTCTTTTTTTTTCTCAACACCCCTCCAAAGATGAAAATTCCAATTTCATTTTAAATGGATTGACAGTGGAGAAAGACTTGTGCAAGTGAGAGTAGAGGTTTGCAAAACCCATATCCTAATTCGAGGTTCTGTCTGTGAGAGAGCAATGCCCTGCTCTGTGCTTTTCCACGGCTGATCTGTCATCAGAGACCAGGTCCAGGACTTGACCATAGTAATTATTCTTACTAGAAGAAGAATTGCTCCATAGCTTCATTCTGTGTTTTGAGTTTTTATACATCTATATTTTCACCTATTTTACTGACTGCTGCCTACACACCCCTCCTCACACTGTGTAAGCTCTGCCCAAAATACCAGCGTTCAAGTCAGATTGTGTAATGCCTGAGTGGATTGAAAATTATTCTTCACAGATCATACTAGCAAATTGCAATAGGCAGGATAATAGTGAGCAGATAGTTTCCAGTCCAATAAGCCAAATACAACAGTTTCATGTAGAAACAGAAATTGTGGGGTGTTGTAGTATTAATGTCTGTAGTAGAAGTTTTAAATTACGTTCAGTCTTGATTTTCAATGTTCTTCTTGGGGTTTAACTGTCTACCTTTAATGTATGAGAAAAGCACTATAAAAAAAAATAAAAATCAATGTAATTCTAGGTCAGATAGGACATGGTAAGTTTTAGGGGTCTTGCATAGTGGTTAGTGGCAGTATCTAAGCTCAAGAAGTCTTTCTTTCCCCCATCACAAGTGCTTAAAGGAAATTGCCCTCAGAATGAGAAATAGTAAATAGGAAATATGATGTTCAGTTACTTGTGGATTTCTTTTGTTGGCTTTTTGGGGAGGTTGGTTGTTGTTGGAGGGTTTTTTGGTTGTTTTGCTTTTTAATAACTCCTGGTTTTTTTACTGCTTTTTCTAGACAAAATTTAATCCATACACCCAGGCAGCCCCTAGGTTATACTGTCAAGCTTCCTGGTAACACACCATCTCTTTATTCCCTAGTTTAATCCATTTAAAGCATCTAACATTAAATGTTGCAGATGTGTTGTTATATTTCAGAAGTCATGGATCGAACTGTATTGTTTTTTGAAAAAAACAATTTTCTCAGGGGAATTCCTGGGGAATGTGATCTACCACTGGGGTTTGTCTGCACTGCTAATGCTTAGTAAACCCCCAGGTGTTCTTACTCCATTGTATTCTTATTTAGCTTGTGCTGGGGGGAAAAAATGTCTATGTAGAAGGTTTCGAAATGAAGTGTAGAAGAATTTTGTGGTGTGAGTAGCTGATTATTGGCCTAAAGCAGATATCTAAGCTCTCTCCACAGTCAAAAGAAAGAGACAGACCTTCGCCTTTGATACACTACCCCTGTGTGCCAGTGAGGATACCTAGATTGGTAAAGGTAGACACCTTTAAATCTGAGATGGTTAACTTTGGATGAGACAAATCCCAGACCTAGTGCAGATATTTCAAAGATTAGGCACTGTTGGGGTTTCCTGAGCTTGAACTGGGTTTATACAAACCTTTTCCTTCTGTGTAAAGTCAATTATAGACATTTTTACATAATGGCCTAACTGCCAAATTCTTGTTCTCCTGGATGCCTCAGAAAGGAATAAACACCTGGAAACAACATTATGACAGCCTGTGGAAAAAAGTATATATTGCAGGGCCTTTGGCATATAGATCCTTGTCCTGCTATGAGTAAGAGAGATTGCTGCCTACTCTGTGTGTTGATCTGTGTGAAATGGTTTTTCAGCATGTTTCTTAGTGGATGGAATTATAAAACTCCCGGCACCTTCAGAAGTGAATCCTGAAAGATGCTGAACTCCAGCAGTCCCCACTGCTGGCAAAGAAAGCTGAGGATATTTAGCAACTTGTTAGCACTTGATCCCATCTGAGTTGTAAAGAGCTGCACAGGCAAGGGAGCATTGGGGAGCCAGGGGGATTCATGTAAGTACACGCAAATATCGTCTCTCTTCAGCAGTGAGGAGTTTGAACATTGGCCACTGGTTTGTTTCCTACCAAAGACACTTCAGCATATCATGCATTAAGAAGAGAGCAAACTGCCCTTCATTTTGGCCCACATTGTTAAAATTCCTGGATGAAGATACGTGAACCAAATTACTCACACTGCATTCAGATGATTTTGTTGGCTTCTGTCAAACACCGGTTCCGTAATTTCTGAAGTGCTTGTAGCTTACAATGCAAGGTGATTGACAGCCATTTAAGCGCAGTCCCTTGCCTTTTGAGGGAGAAAATGTGTGTTACTCATGAGAAATGGAAAAATTAGCTATGAAAATCATGGAACTCTCTCATGACTACTATTGGCTCAAACAATATTTCTTTTCATCATGTTTGATCATGTACTGAGATTAGAATTCCAGTTCCATTAAATAAAAGTGAGGAGACAATATAAAAACATCCATCTATCCAACATGAAAATTCAACTCTGCTTAGAGCTCTGCTGGTGTCTAAGTGAATTTATGCTGATGACTCCAATGGCTCATCAGATCAAAATTGGTCTTTTATCCTTGCCTTCATGTTTCTGACCATGTCATCTATTTTTCAGAATTGCGAGTGATTATTTCACTCTACGTCCAACACTAAGGTTATTTTATTTTTCTGGAGAAAATATTTCTCTCTCCCTCTCTCTCTTTCTGATTTTGTTTTTTGGTTAGTTTTTTTGTCGGTGGTGGTGGTGGGGTTTTATTAAAGTTGATGCATTGTTTTCAAGGGCTCTGGTTAACACATCACATAACAAACCCAGCTCATTATTATGCATTATCTACTGCTGCTCGCTGCAATGCAATATTTACACTTTGGCATTAAGGCAGGAGACGGCCCTTGTTATGGAGCACAGCCACTGCTGATAGATCGACACAAACGCTTTTCAGAAACATGAAGAATTGAAAATGGTTCATCTGGGGATTGCAAGTGCTATGAATTCTTTATATCTAACAGTTGGCCTGCACTGACCCAAAGGATATTAGATTTCTTAGGAGCAAACGTGCTATGCTGAAATGTACTTAAAAAGCCCAGTCTCAACAGCCTGCAGTGGCCGCTCCCCATCATCCCTGGCCTTTGCCAGGCAGAGCCTCCTCTCCCTCTGTGCAACCCTTGCTCCCTGCCTTATGCCTCCCGCTGGTTGCCTTACGTCTCCGTGCTGGCATTCCGCAGGCAGCAGGCGGGAGATCGGAGGGGTAAGTGAGTACACCATTAGGAGCTGGAGGAGGTTGCTCCCAAGCCCAGATTTTATTGCCATGTCACTTGGATTGTTTTTACAGCTGGCAGGCCAGAGTGACCTTTGGCTGCCTCTTCTCATTTCTGCTGGCTCCTTCCCCATGAGCCCACATCAAATCTGCTTCTCTTGCGGTATTTTAAAGGGCTGCTCTGCCATCGCTGCTGCTGCCAATGGAGCAGGATGCTCTGACGTCAGACTGCCGAGCAGAAGGGGAAGGGGCGGGTGAGCACTTGCCACGTCTTGCTGCTTCAATGACATCAGCCCTGAGCAAAGTGTAACCTGCTGCTGCTGTGGGGCATCAGTGATTCACCAAGGCACCAAACGAGCAGGGACACACTGCAGAGATGAGGGAGGACATGAGGTGGCACCTGCCTTGTATGAAGCACAAGGCAAAATCACTGTGTTGTGCTAATGGGACACTTCCCTAATAATTGCTCTTTGAGGATCCCAAAGCACTTTTCCTATAAAAATTGAGCACCATGGTATCATTCTGCGGTAAGTGTCAGTAACCTCCCTATTTCTTTTTTCCCTTGAGACAGACCAGTTGACTCATGTCACTGTTGGTCAGTGCACCTGTTCACCATCTAAGATCATCTAAGATCATCTCATCATCTAAGATCATCTAAGCACTGGACAATGCTGCTACCCCAGAAGCTGTTCCCCTTTTTGCAGTGTACCCAAGCACGTTTCTATTCTTTGTGTCCCCAAAACATCCCAACCTCTTTGTTAGCAGAACACCCTTAACAGTGGCAGAAAACAGGAGAGATTTTGGTTTTCTTTTTTTAACCTAGGCTCTAGCAAATCTTTTGTTTCTGCCAACTGATGATCATTTTAGAGACCTGCACAGGTGGAAAGCAAACTGCATGTGCATTGCACTGGCCTCCATTGCCATGACCCAAACTCAGGCCCTGTCTGCCTGGCTCTGCCACCACAGCTCTTGTCCTTCCCCTCATTTCAATAACACTTCGGAGAGGAAGGAGGAGAGAACAGGATTTGGGGGAATGAAAACTGTCAGATAATTGAGACAATTTTTAATTAAACTGTGCATTTCACTAACTGATCTGCACAAAGAGCTTTATTGTAGTGTTGCTGTGGCAACCTTAACTTTGAGTGTCCTGACGTGTGATTAAAATCTTAGATTGAAATGTTTCATGAACAAAGAGAGATTCTATTTTTTTTTCCTTTTCACAGGCAGCCACCAAAATCACTGATCCTGAAAGACTGAGGGTCAGATTGCCACCTCAGATTTTAGTCACCAAGGGAAGGGATGTAGAGAAACAACCCCGGAAATGACTATGAGGGAGAGATATCCTTTCCCTGACTTACAAACTGTGCCCTTCTCCCCCCTGCCCCACATCTTCCCTCTCCCTAAGGATGCTGTAGCAATCAGACTCAGTAGCTTAAAAGGCCATAAAGGGAAAAATGTCAGGTGTGAGCTGCTCTGCTCAGCATGACAGGAGTTCAAATAAGAACGCAAAAAATACCACATGGGGTTAGACATAAGGTTCATTTAGCCTGCTAACCTTTGCCTGGCAACAGCAAGTAGCAAATGCTTAGGATATGTATAGACTTGACCTTTCTCTCACAGACCCTCCCAGCTCCTGATAACCACTACTTATAAGTGTCCTTGCGAATCTCCCCCAAATGGTGGTTTTGTAAAGACCTTCTGAGCTTGGAGAGGCATATCCTTTCTTTCTTTCGTTCTTTCCCCCACCCCCCCAATAAATGGTCACACTTTGTCCTTTGAAGAAGAAAATGATTGCTGCTTGTATTATGATGGAATGGGATCAAGGATTCAGGACAGCCCTGTAGGCAAACAATGAAATAGAGGCATCCTAGCGTTAAGGCAAGGTGCTTTCCCCTTTCTTTTGTTCTTTCCGTGCCTTTTAAGAAAGAAAAATTGGATGCAGCAGCTAATACATATCTCTGTATAGAGATGGGGATCTATCCTGATGTGTTCTTCTCTTTTCCCTGTTAACTGTCATAACAGGTTCACCCTAGAAAGCTGGGTTCACCTCATCATTGCTGATGTTAACCACAAAGGGAATTGAATGGGAAGAGTCTTCTGTATAGGTAAATTTCTGTCAGACAGCAACCCTGAAATATTAATCCTTGACTCTTCATATCTCTTATAATTTTTCTCAGGCATAGTTCTAATTTAAGTTACTTAGGCATATGATACAGAGGGAAGATATTATATATTAAGCAATGGACTTAACCAGGAAAATTAGGTTTATATTAATACAACATTTATCTCATGCTTTACAATGCTGGATTTCTTCATTCCTCCATCCAAAAATGGAAGTTAAATTAGTTCTTGGTTTTCTCTTACTTCAGAAAAGGAGATGAAAACTCAGACGACATCTAACCATACGTGTAACATAGGAGCAACACATAATTCCCTGACGTGCTGGGCAATTAGTTTATGCCCTGAATGTGATATTTGATTACCAGTCCTTACAGATTTGGTTTGTGGTGTTAATGGCCATAAAATTATTGAGTTTCTTGTTAGATGCAGCCACGGAAATTATCTCAATGATTTCCAGTTGCAGTGAATTATCCAGATTGATCATATGCTGCTTGGTCTCTTTCACCCTTGCTCTCTTTTGACTTCCCAGGACCATTCATGCATCAGGACTGCAAGAAGAAAAGAAAAGAATTTACTGTAATATGAATAATTTTCAACAGCTTAAATACAGAAAGGTTGCTTGCTTATGTATCTTCTCACTGCTCTATTTTGTATGTTTATTTTGAAACCTTCCCACATTTAGAGACTGATGGCAACTGTAATTTAAGGTGTATTTTACAGGTTTTCCTGATTCTGAATTGTGACTTACAAAACATTAATGGGTCTCAACTTTGGTGAACGTAACTATTTCATACGATGTCTCCAGTGAGTCTGGAGGATGTAAGGGTTAAAAAAGTGTATTAGGAAAAATAGTGTGGAGGGGTTTATTAGTGAAAAGATATATTACAAAGAAAGGGCTGTGGCAGGTATTATTTTGACCATATTGTTTGCTGTATTAGGAGAGATATTCTTTTGAGAAACATTGTTTTAACACTGCTCTTTTCTCTTTCTATTTAACAATTTATAGTCTAAATTTACAGATTTTAAGAAGTGAGATTTGTACCTGATCACTGGGGGGTTGTAGCAGTTTTTTTCTTCTTACTTCTTTTTTTTTAATTTTTTTTAATGTCAGAACTATTTTTCCAGTGACTTTGATTCCATTAGATCAACATTGTTTTCAAAATTAAGAGTTTAAAATTTCCCAGTAAGTCCTCTTTCCTGTCCTGAGTACTTTATCTCAACAGTTTTAACATAGCTAAATAACACAGTGCCGAAGTTCTGTAGGCAATGATTCAAGAGGAAAGTAAATAATTATAAGATAAGGACTGAATGAAGAAAAAAAAATACAAAACACAGTTGCAATATGAGCACATTTTTCTTTAGCAGTGTTAGTGGAAAATGTTCTCTGAGTTAAGAAATGAAAGTTGCTCCCAGATTTTAAATCTTTTAGTGCTGGAGTGATGGAACAGGCTCAAAACATCCAATTTAGATACCCTAATGCCTAAATAAAAAGCTCCTGGATTCAGCTTGTCATACAGTTAATTAGTGCTCAGAAAATAATAATGCCAGGCTCCTACATGATAAATAAAATGGGTATGGCAAGAAGAAGCATTGGAACAGAGATTTTCCAAGCTCACTAGGATAAAAACCGAACATGACCATACAAAAGTTTCTTACTGAACATTGAGTCACTCTGACAACAAGGTTGCAAGTCCTCACCCAAAAGGGCATAACTGAATAATGGTCATGTTTGAGTGATGACCACAGTTTTGAAGAGACTTTTTTTAATTATGGGTAAGAATTTTGTTTCAAGGATAAAAAAACCTGCATTCGAGTTCCCTTTTGGTCTAACAGGTTCTGTCTCTCACTTCCTAGACTTGGCCCTAACTATTGAATTATACATGGAGAGGGACAAGTGAGAAGTCAGATTTCAGAGAATCATGGAATCACAGAATGGTTTGGATTGGAAGAGATCTTAAGGATCATCTTGTTCCACCCCCTGCCGTGGGCACTTCCACTAGACCAGGTTGCTCCAAGCCCTGGCCTTGGACACTTCCAGGGATGGGGCTGCCACAGCTTCTCTGGGCAACCTGTGCCAGGGACTCACCACCCTTACAAGGTATAATGTCTTCCTAATATGTAATCTTAACTTTCCCTCTGTCAGTTTGAAGCCATTCCACCTTGTCCTTTCACTCCATGCCCTTGAAAAAAGTCCCTCTCTCTTTCCTATAGAACTTTAGGTAGTGGTATAAATTTCATTCTTTCATTTCTTCATTTGAGATGAAATAGTTACTCTCCTTCAATAAAGGCTGCAGCTCAGCCAAACACACAGATCTTGGGTAAAAGAAAGTAAAATCAGAAGAAAACTGGTCATATAGTTAAGCAGTTGATGCGTGTCCTCATATTTTTGAGTGTGATGTGAATAAAGGCTGGGATTATGTCATGGTGCATATTTGGTCCTTCTTTAAAAACAATCTTAAAAGTAAAATATGGGATTTTGCACATCATCCCCTAAGCAAAGACCAAAAGAAGAACACCAAATGTAGGTTTGACAAAATCACTCTCCAATAACTGTTTTAAACAATACATGCCTTAAGCCTTGTAGTCATTAAGGAGGAACAAATGGTTCTTGGTCTTTGCTTGGAGACCTGAGGGGGGAAAAATCCTTGATTTAGGAAACAAATGTATGATTGAAGACAACCAGCATAATTTTTTTGCATTATACTACCATAATATGGATTTTCATGGGGTTTTTTTGCAAAGTTTTCATCCCCTTTTACAAATGTTATGAAGGGTTTCATATATTTTCAAACGTATAAGATTTTTTTTCCCCCCTTTTAGATGTTGTTAGACTCAATGCAGTTAAACTGTATTTTATCTGCCAGAGGTGGGAATTAAATAATTTTTCAAAGATCTAAGGGAAACTGGAACTTTCCCCAGTTGCCTGCCTTTTTTGCCTTCTTTCGTGTGTCTCAGTTTTGACATTTTCCCTGGTGATGGTTGCTATGCTATTCCTCAGCACGTTGGCTGGGGATCTTTGCAATGTCTAAGGTGCTAAGGCATGTTTTGTACAGAATGTCATCCTTTTTATTTATTTTATTTTTTAAAGGCTTCTTGGAACAGGACATCAGTTGGAATTTTTCCCCTAGAGATGACATCAAATTTCTCATCAACACACTGCAGACTCAAAGGCATAGAAAGTTACTAATGGCCAAAGACATTTTGTGCTCAGTCCCCCTGTCTGTTATCTTCAAGAGGGACAAAAAATTCACCAGATTCAATTGAATGCCTGATTTATCACAGCCAGTATCCTGTTCCTGGGGAGGGTTGCAATAGGGAGGAGAAATCTTTGCATTTCCTGATAATTAAGTGTGCCAGTCCTACAGGCATGAGGATGGGGGTGGATATTGTGTTACTACTATCTTGCAAGCGCAGCTTAACATGTGACATCTGAGATCTCAAAATTGTCTTACACAAAGTATAAATAAGGGAGAATGTATTTTGTCCTTGTCCAGTTCCATTTAACAGTGAATTTCACTTGTATGTGCAAATAGCAAGACAAAAATCTCTTTTTGCAAGTGGCCCCTTATCACTTGTCATCTTCCTCCTCTCCCAGCTCAACCTTGTTTTGTGAGTACCTGAATTGCCTTATGAAAAAGTAATAATAATAAAAACCAGAAATGAACCCAGCACTGTTTGTCCTCTTTTTTGTGAACTCTGGCAGACTCAGGCCTCTGGGAGGAGTTGTGGGCAGGTAAAACTGACAGCAGGCTGTAGCTGAGTGAGTGTCTACCCTGAGGATCAGCTCCCCTGAGTCCTGACACTCGTTGTCACCCCTGTTGCCCCAGCAATAAAGGATGCACAGGCTTTGGGAGCTATGGAGGAGAATCTTTTCTGAGCACGCACCAAAGATGACATTGAGAGCCCCTTGTTTGTTTAAAGCCCAGCACCAACTTTTAATCCTGAGTCAGGCTGTGTGAAGAATTGATTCTTTTTTTTCCAGAGTTAGCTGCTAAATTGGGGAAAACAGTGATGGCAGCAACAGAACAACAAAAACAACAATAAAAAAATTGAGCTAAGTGTAAGACTGGAGGGGGGCAGAGGAGAGAGGAAAGGGTTTATTCCTGAAATAAGACATGTCATTCTGCTCAACCCAAAATGAAAAGTTCTGTTGCAGGCACTTGTAAGGGGGAAAAAAAGGAAAAAAAAAAGAAAAGAAAAATAAGGTGAAATCACCAGGGCAACACCGTCACCCACTGTTTCCTCAGTCCCTTGGAGGTTAGCACATTTAACCCTGGCTGTCACACAGCCCAGTGTCTGAGCAGGTGTGAACCCATTTGTAACTTTGATGAGGTTGCTGAGCTCACAGGGCTCCCACTGTATTTTTTTTTTATCTGTACATAATTTATGCACATTTCTGGGTGGGTGTGACAAACTTCAGTTAAAGTTAAATTCCTCAAACAGCCAATAAGAATAGTAATTGCTGTAGCCACCCTGCTTCCAGAACCCAGGCTCTGATAATCATGTCCCCTCTGTTAATACCCCTGACTGATAAATGGCTCTGCCTGGTGTTTAAATATGCCTGTTGGGATCTTAAACTATTTAATGTGTATATAAAAGTATAAAAATAATCCCAGCGAAAACTCCATTCCAAGAAGAGGGGGGTGCATCAGTGTGGGCCCTTTAGTTGAATCCACTCAGGAGTTTTATCCCAGTTTACCAGGTGCAGCTTGTACCAGTTTTCCACTATCTGAAATGGATATGCACCACTGGGATGTAACATTTGTCATTATGAACAGAGAAAAAAAATCACATTGCAACTGTATTGCATGGAAAGATGTTGAAGTAAGAAACGCTCTTCTGAGCAATCATGGAATATTTCTATAAATTCTGTACATGACTCTTGGCTAAAGCCTTTTTATTTTTTTTTTTTTTTAATAAGGGTCATCATATCAGTTTCTATTTGTAGTTTGCATTTATAATCTGAAGCTGTTTATATAGAGGTTAAAGTAGAGGGTTTTTTTCAGCTATTATACCATGAAGTTTTTGTTGCATCTAAGATAAAAACATTATGAGTTTATAATTTTCTTTTCTAGAAGTCTGGATTTGATCATTGATTTCCATTATTTCAGCAACAAACATCATTCCATTACATTTTGTCAGGAATCCCTGAGTATAATCTTTACTTTTTTTACACACTAAAGGCAAAATCAGAATCAACAACCTACCAGTTGAAATCTATGAAAACCCTGCAAACCAACACATTTGTTTCTATGAACACAGTAGCCATCCAAAATACATCAGGAAAAATTATGTTTTGCAGCCATGTCCTTGGACACCAATATATTTACTTTGAGAAGAACACTCATGGTACCTACCTAAATAATTAAAAGGGGAATTTTATCCAACAAGGCCCTTTTCCAGAGGAGTTGATACTTTTGAAGGAAACATTCAAATCCATCACAAGAATTACTTCCAGTGTGTTACAGGCCATCCTGCCCTGGAAGCTGTGTGGAAAATCGATGAGCAATATGATTAAGTGACTTGTTTAATTATACATTAAATTTATATGGTTAGATCATATCTGCTCAGAACTCTCCCAACCACTCACAGTCCGCAAATCTCTAAACTCATCAGAAAAAACCTCCCTGTAGGCCAAAAAACATGACAAAGGGAATTAGATCATAACTGAGGAAGAAGTTTAACAGTACTAAAACACCCCCACTACAACCACAGTAAATATTCCCACAGTGGACTCATAAAGCCTTTGATCTTTCATTTGTCTTTTTGCAGAACATATTACACTTCATGAATCTCACCAAATGTCTTGCTTGTGAAATGAAAACATAAGAATGAACCATGTAGACAATAAATAATGGACAAAACCATCTCCAACTGGGGAGACTTCGTCTCCTACAAAACAATTGCTCACTACTCTTTCAATCCTGAGCATCAAAAAATACTTACAAAAGCCTTCTCAAGCTCAGTTTGAGAAGTAAAATTTGTCACCTGGTTCATCACCAAAAACCTGGATTAAATCAGAGTCACGATTTTGTGATGCATTATAATATTTTTCTCATTGGCCATCAATATCTACATGTTCCTCAGCACATTCTTTCCATTCCTTGGTACCAATCAACATTTCTAGAATAATGGCCTGATATTTAATTAAGATAGTAATTAATTTTCAGTTTAAATTCATCTTGAAAATTCAGTACCTTGTTTTTATATTTAAAAACATCCTTACATTCTGGTCTGCACTAATTAGTCTAATAAAAGTTTCTATCTTTACTTGCAACTCCTCTATGATTAAAAATAGTACATATTTCTACTGTTTTTTTCTTTTTAATTTTAATAACTAATCTAAACCATTATTTTGTTCCTTATTATCTGAACATTTTTTTTCAGTAAAGTAGTTCAATCAAAAAAAATATTTTTAAAAAATCTTGCAAAAACTCCTAATTCTGCCTACAATTCTTTTTTAGATTCGCTGGAAGCCCACATCTTTCTGTAGTTTTTTCATAGAGAAAGACAATTTTAGATGGAAACTTTCAGGATCCACAGGATGCCTTAATTATCAAATGATGTCCAAAAAGTCAGTGGCTGATGTGCAATTAAAGGTGATCATTAAGAGAAGGAATGCCTTACCATGATTACCATGATTCCTTTCACCTCCTTTAGCCAACAACATTGCAGTGCAGACATTTCAGTATTTGTCAAGATGACTTCCACTCTGCCCCTGAACATTTTTAGGTGCTTAGACTCTCAGTTGAGATCCATTCAGTTGTCAATATATCATTATTAGAGTAAGGAAGCTGGATATGTGGCAAACTTGACACACCATCGAAAGGCCCAGCAATGCTTAGATGAAGTATCTCCATGTGATAAGCTTTCAATTTCCAGCTCCCAATTTCCTAACAGAAGCTGACTGGCTGAGTTTTCAACCCCAGGATTTTCACATACGGTGTATAGACTAAATATCAAAGGTCTCTGAACTGAGAGTGATATTTACCCACAGTATACGTGTCATTAACAGGTAGATACGAAAAGATTGATCTTGACTCTGGCTTTAAGAAAAGATCTGGGAGCTGTGTGTGTACAAATTTTGTTACCAGCAGAAGTATTATCCTTTTAAAATGTTGGAGCTTCACATTTAGCTACATACATCATGTTGAATCTGCTTTCTTAGCTAAATCATAGCAAATTGTTTCAGATTGACCAAATTGTTATTTTGTTTATGACCATGATCATACTTTGTTTTGCATCATATGAAATGTATTCTTTTCTAAGTTATTTTGCAATAGCAAATGCGCCAGTCAAGGCTAAAACCTTAAAAGATAGCTCTAACCAAGTGGATGCATTGCTGAACAGTCTAATCACTCATGTACCATCTGGGGTTACTTGTAACTTCAATTCTTGCTTGGTTTTGCCTGATTCAGAGCAGCAATATGGAATTGAATCACTTGCTTGAAAAAGACTGGTGTTGCTGCATTTTGGTCTAATGGTGGCACAACTTATATTGAAATCCCAGTCCTTTCATGAAACTCACCCATGTGCAGCTTTATGATACATTATGGTTACAGTCTCAGATCCACATCCTCTAAACTGTTTTCAGAAGAGAACAATTTCTTCACTGAAAAGGTGGCCAAGCATTGTAACAGGCTGGTCAGGGAAGTGGCGGATCACCATCCCTGGAAGTGTTCAAAAAACATGCAGATGTGGCACTTGGAGACACAGTTTAATGGTGGATCTTGCAGTGCTGGATTACTGATCAGGTTTGATGATCTTAGTAGTGTTTTCCAACTTTACCAGTTCTATGATTTCCACATGAGCAATGGAGAGAAAATATTCTCAAAAACCCTGTAAAAATAGTGCTGGGAAAACTTCGTTGACATGGTTTCCATTCCAATTTATCACATAGATCCCAGTCACTTGTTTGAAATGTGTGTCCTGCCCTTTCACAAGCACCTTCTCCTTCACAAACATGTCACTACCTCCCACTTTAATAAGTTTCAGAAACACTGGAGTAAACCACTTGAATGCTTATAAAGAGATTCCCCCGAGAGAAATGTCTCCACTCCATTTGATGCAGACTTGCATATTTGCAAAGTTTTCAGTAAATATGAGTCACTAAAATCATTTGGCTTGATTTTACTTGGAGTACCAGCAACCTCAGCCATTCCATCTGCTGCCTCCTGGCTCCCCAAACACCTGCACTCAACCTGTTCCTCTTTGACTCATAATCTGCACAACCCACACAGGACCTGAGAGGGCAGGGCTATGCCCTCAATCACAGCATTGTCCACTTCACAATTAACACTTACCTGTTGTGTTGAAAGATTACTTTGTCTTGCTGAAAATCAGAGTTCTTGAACAATGTACAATTACTGCAGGCAACTAAGATATCAGATGTAAAGTTTGAAGAGCTTTATTCTTGGAAAAATTGCATTTCTTTTGTTCTTTGCACTCCCCAAATTCCCTACGCATTCAGTCAGACATTTATAAAGGCAAGAAGAGAGTAGTCTAGCTCCTCAAATGATGTAGTTTTGCAGGTGTGCATATGAGAGGAGAAACAATTATAAAAATTATATATATAGACAATAAAGTACTGCAGATACAGTTTAGAATACCGTGGAAGAAACACTAGTGAGCAAGAAACACACCCCAATTATTGATTTTGTTTTACTGGGTAAGGAAAAATGATGAATTGTCCTCTTCTAGCAGGTGGCAATAGCTTGTTGAATACTGAGATGGATTGGATTTCAAGATATGGCTGCACATTATTATCCTTTATCACTGTCACATTCAAGCCTGGAAGATTTCATTCATTAAATGAAAACCACATTGGAAGAGGCCATTTTATTTTGGAATAGGTTTATACATTCAAAATTATCCTTGGCACTCCAGTGTTAATATCCCTACAGTGATAATTTTAAACACTATCAGTGGAAGATGGAGGGATTAAGACTTCCAAGGATGTCAATCATTCCAGCAACCCTCTCCCCTGCTTGTGTCATCCACTGTAAGAGCAGAGGCTGCAGATTTTGTGGTTTATGACCTACATCTGGAATGGTACACTCCTTAGTATATTAATTATGCAGCTCAACATTTGTCTTGTATGATTATTTCTTCCTTCAGCTAAAAATAATTTAATCACACATTAAAGTCATGAAAATTCCATTGCTTTTCCAGACTAGATTCTCCAGATTTATAACGTACTTACCTCACTTGGGTTTGTTTTGAGATTTTGAGATTGGCCTTATTTATTATACAGTCTATAAAGTAGAATTATTCTAAATCACTCCTGTGGAACCATGAAAATGAAACCTTGGATAGGCAAGAGGATTTTTATGACTTTTAATTAGAGCTTATGTTGAAACTTCAAATGCTATGGCAAAATGTTCATTGAACAACCTCTACTCAAGCTGACTACAAAGGACAGAGCCTCAGCTGCGTAGACATGAGATGTCACAGCCTTGGAGCAGTTTTAAACGATAATATCAATATTCAAAATCCTTAGTTCTTGCTTAGTCAGTCCCTTGATATAGGAATTCTCTTGCTTTATCCCCATTTTACAATCAGCCAAGTTGAGGGGAGGTGAATGCTGGAATTGTTGTACTTGGCTCCTTTCTACAGCAGGTTGGTGGCAACACAGTCACGAATTTGTCCAGAATTTGCTTACAGGCTGTCAATCTAAAGTCAGCAATGATCACAGCTGGACAAAATTAATCCTTGTTCTTCAAAACTTCAGCTAGTCAGTCATGACTCAGGAAGTTTGGTTCACCTCATGGCCAATCAGCTCCCAGTGTTTATAGTTCTTTTTTTCTGAAGTATCAGATAATCCTTTGTTTTCAGCAACCTGGGCACAACTGATACCTTTCTTCTGAAGACTGAAAATCTTCCACTTAACTGTAGTCTTTGTGCTTAAAATGCTTCATGGATGTGAAACATAATGGGTTATGATATGCAAGTGTTATGATCTAATGGGACCTTCTGGCCATAAACTCTATCAAAATATTAAACCTATGAAACTGTAGAACATAAAATGCAGGATAATCTTAAGTCAATGGTAGTGGTGGAAATGAAGCATCATGTGTATGAGAATTTCATTCAGGCAATGCCATTACATAGGATAATAAAGGAAAGAGGAAGCAGCTTTAGGGCCACTTGACCGATATCTTCCCATATTTGGTAAGTGCACACACTAAAACTAATTTTTAAGGAATTAAATGCCGGAGAGTCAATCCAGCAAACTAAGTAAATCCTGTCTGACAGGACACCTGCAATTCACCAGCTAAGAAATATTCTCAGCGCTGCTTCAATAAGCTTCTGTATGCAAATTTAACTCGATGTACAGATGGGTACCAATCCTGTAGCTCTGTCTTAACTGCTAGTGACTATAGATTTTTTGGCAGAATGAGGGAAGAAATTGCTTTTTCAATTCATAAAGTTTTAATATTTAGAGCAAGCATCTAATAGAGTTTGAACAAAATCCTTTTAAGTACATTTCTCAGTTACTTCAGCTAAGTCATCTTATTTCCACATATATACACACATAATATTTATTTATAGTCTTATTATTAATTCAAGGTAGCTTTTCATAATAATATTTCACATCTCTCAGAGAAGTGTGGTATCATGTGCAGTGTAAAACTAAAGTTAAACAGGCCTCGAATATCATGGAGTTGAAGATTTATGGTATTTGCCCTGATCAAACTTGTTTTAGTCTATTCTTGGTGACAGACTCTCTTTCTTCTCTGATAGATTTTCATATGTGTTGGTCTTGGTTCAAAAAACATGTTGAAGCTCTTCAATCTATAAGGTAACATGCCACTTGTATTTTTGTGTCTACTTATTTATAAAACTCAGAACACAACATGTAGAGATACTGTTCTTAATGCCTGACTTTCAGCAGACGAATATCTCATGGAGCAGCTGCAGTTTATGACAGATGCCACACTTGTTGTCCTTGATCCAGTTGGCATGTAGAATATCACCGCTCATTTCTAGGCTGGCTGTAAAGGATTTTTTTCCCACACAGGTAGGTGATGAGATGGTCTGTACTGAGCTCCCATTCCTAGATGCAGACTAAATGCAACACTGGACCTCAAGACCAACAGAATGGGAAAAACCAGTGTGAAGGTCTGCATTGAGACCCGGGATTCATGTAGGAAGCCAGGGAAAATCCTTTCTCCAAAGAGCCATTTCTGTAAGAAGCAAATGCTGGGATTTGAAAGCTCTTCACAGGGCCACACACACACCTGGCAAAACAAAATCTAATCTCTGGACTTTCAAGTCATTATTGTCCTGCATATCTAATTTTCATGCAAATTATCTTCCACTGGAGCATCTGTCTTGGTCATTACAAACAGGACCATATGGAATGAGGTTGTCCTTGCATGGGTCTGCATGCTTGAAAATTTCCACCTTTAGTGTTTTGATGTTGATAAGATCAAAGGCATTTTTTCCCCCTGCCAAACACAGATCTAATGAAGGCAAATACATACCTGAAATCTAAAACTCTTACAGGTGGGACTTCTGGGACTGTAGTTCAAAGGGGTTTTGACTGAAAGGTTATTAGAAATATGCTAAAAATAATTTTGAAATATTAATTTTATTTGATGTTTCAAAGAGAGTTGCCTCTCTTCCCTGACATAACATATAGAATAATTGAAGATTATTTACATTTAGTAAGTGTTCTGGTTTAATGTGGCAGGCAGTTGAACACCACACAGCCTCTTGCTCACTTCCTACACAGTGGGATGTGGGAGAGAATGGGGGAAAATAAAGTAAAATTCGTGCGTTGGCATAAAGACAATTTAATAAAACAGAAAAGAAAGTGAATAGTGATAATAATAATGAAAGAACTAGAATATACCAAAGAAGTGATGCCCAATGTAATTGCCCACATGCATGACATCATATAGTATGTGATGAATTTGGTTCACCTGTACTGGGTGTGTCCCCAGCTTCTTGGTCATTCTCAGACTTCTCACCGGCAGAGTAGTATGAGAAGATGAAAAATCCTCTACTTACAGAGTAACTCTACTTAGCAGCAATTAAAACATTAGTGTTCTATCAATGTTACTCTCACCCTAAATCCAAAACACACCATTGTGGAAGCAGCTGGGAAGAAATTTAACTCTATCCCTGAGGAAACCAAGACTGTAAGGCTAATGAAAATTTCTTATATGATGCCTTTTAATGTGTACAAAATTCACAAGTTTCCAAGTTTTCAGCATTTAATTTTATTTTGTTTTCACAGTATCTTTTCTGCCTTCTCTGTGCAACAATTAGTGACTTACATAACTTAGAGAAAATAACCTTGCTGCATTACTTCAGAAGCACTTTTTGATTTTGGTGACTCTCTTTTCTCACTGTCCATTTGAAACACTGAAGAAGGAAGAGCCTGAAGAGTGAAGAAGGGTTGAAGTCTGGAACAGTCTGAAGTCAGACCACGAGGGCAATTCAGAACAAAAGAATGTGCCCTGTAAACTCTTTGAATCCCAAATTCAGACTTAATATTCTATTTTAATTTTGTACTCTGCTACATAACCTTGAGGAAAATAACTAAGACTTCATCCCCCATGTCTAAAGGGAATAACTGTAGTTATAATAAAATCTTTGTGTTGGAGATAAATGCATGAAAAGATGGATATATTTGGGTAGTATGATAATGGCAGTCACATAAGTAGCTTGGATGAATAATGTACTCAAGTGCATTACATAGACCCCGGGTTTGCCTTTTAGAATCAGAAATGGTTACTCTTTCTACAACTGTTATTATTGTCCTTGGTAACTTCAGATCCCTCTGTATGTTCTAATGACTTAACTGCATGTTAACTATCGGCTTGACATTTTAGTTTGAAGCTATGTGTTTGACAGTGGCTCTTTAAACCAAGAGATCTGAACTATTTTTAGCAGAGCTTTATTTAAGATTATTTGTTTTGCTGATAAGAATGCTAGAATTATATTTACAGAGACTGTCCTGTGGGTACCAAAGATATCATTAATAAAAAAACACCTTGAAATATGTGCCCCTTTCCATGGTGAGCTTCATTTCCACCTAATGCTTATTTTATAGATAGGTGCTAATAAAGGATTTATACTTGTAGGGGGTTAACAGGACTTCTGGTGAAGTTTGTCAAACTCATCTTACATCCACAACATTTTTCTAGTTCTTAATGTAATATAGTTATTCTCATTGTTTGTATCCTCACTTTAACTTGTTAACTTCACTTGCAAACTTTCAGTGAAGCATGCAGATCTTACAGGATTTTGGACACAATATTGGCTTTTATTTGCAAAATGCAATTACAAAGGTAATTGGCTCCTATACATCCGTGTGACACTTTCTTGGCACTACCTTCTCCCATTTCTGGATTGCCTTATCCTCTTCCACTTCTCCTCAATATGTTTTAGTATTGGAGCCAATAGCCTGGTGACCATTCAGAGGTTATACTTGGCAGGTTTAGGACACAGATGCTGGATTGCAACATTCAAGGGCTTGCAAGAGTTTTTATACCCAGTTCTCTGAGTGGCTCAGTCTCTTGGACCATGTAGCAATTACAAAAAGACCTTTAAATATGATGAAAGTTAACCTGTTGATGAGTAAACTCCATTTTGTAGACCTTCAGTTTCTTCTGGTTTATTTTTATCTGTAAAGAATTAGGTTCTCTCACCTTCAGGATCATGTTTTCCTAGCATTCTTACCAAGATGAGTTGATGGTGAACGATTTTATGTAACTTTTTTAAGATGAAAGAGTGCCTTGAAGACCACCCACCTAAGCCCCTCTGCAGGCATTGAGACAGATTACCATTTCTGCACCCTACTACAAATAATCCAAAGTGTAAAAGAAAAAAAAAAACATGCCAGGTGGCTGAAGTGGGAAGTGGGGGTAACAGAATGATGTAAAGCTGTCAATTTTTCACCAGTCAAAAGCAGTAATCACAGCCCACAAAATGCAAACAAATATAGTCACAGTCTCCTCCATGGCACTTTCTGAGAGCTCCCTTGCACAAGATCCACTATATATCAGTAGTTACAGGATAAGTACAAGCTAGATATCACCTCACATGCTTTGAAGAAAAAAAAAAAACAAACAAAACCAGCAAAAACAAACAAAAACCCCAATGGTTCGTCCTTGAAACAGTGTCAGAGTCCCTTCAGGTGATGGCCTTGGCAGTAAAAGGGTTTTACCATTAAAGATGTGACAGGATGATTTTGAGATTGGCTTCAGTGAGATGAGTTTTTAAAAAAATGCATCTCAAAGAAAAATAAAAGGAAATCCATCCGCCTCTAAAAATTCTGAGGGCTGTAGGCAAACTCTTTAATACACACATGAAATTGCTGAGGCCCTCCAAGAGGAGATCTGGTTTAGATGTTTTACATTGCTCAAGCTCATCAAAAAGAACAGAATGAGAAAAAATGTCATTAGAGAATGGAGAAACTCCTTTCCTGCTCATCCTCCTTTCCTCTTTGCCACTCACTCTTTTTGACAAAGGAAAATCTGTAAGATTTTTTTCAAATGGGAAAAACTTTTAAAAAAGGATTTTTTAGGGAAGGAGGTTTGCTTATTACTGGCACAACCAATTATCATTTCCATTTGGACTCTGCAGAGCCATGGGGATGCAATTGTCATTTCTGAATCCAGAGAAGTCAGAGGCATTTAGGGATGTACCACTTCTGAAACTTTTGCCTTCAGATCTAAATGAATTTATGCAGAAGCTTGAATGATGCTTAATTCTTTGTCAGAATACAAAATAAGCCAAAATTCATGTTCTTTGGTTTTTTTGTAGTTTGGCTAAAGAGAATAATGTCAGAATTCTTCCCTTATTTGTCAGGGAATTTCAAGGCTGCCGTGAAACAATCTTTGGAAGGTCCATATGCAATTAACACAAGTAGGTGTTCAATAATCAATAAGCACACCTGAAAGCTCACTCAGGATGACTATTTGGAGTAGTATTACAACCTGTGCATGAAGCAATCTCTTTGTTTTCTGCTCTACCGACCAGAAATTCCTCAGCTTGTTAAGGGTTGAAGAAATTTAGGAACAAAGAACAAGTTCAAATTATAGACAAAGCTTAACTAGAAAGGATAAGAGAATCCAGGCAATACTGTGTAAAGTCAACAAATGTTAGTCTGACTAATCACTTTCTTAAGGATGAATTCTAGAAGAAGGAAAAATTCTTACAAGTAATAATGAAAATCCATATTTAGCATAGGAGGCAGATCAAAATGTGTGTGTGAATGTGCATGCATGTGTATGCCTTTTCCCACTGCAGGAGCTTTATTTCTCTTGGAAGCAAAAATATCTGTGTGATTTAACTCTCTTACTTTGCTTTGCAATTGGATGTTTATGAATAGAATGACTGCAGCAGCAAATATGTCATGAGCAATCAATAGGTTGTCATATATTTGTATAAAATATTCATCAGATAGCTTGAAACTGAACAAACTCATAAAGAATGTTGTATCAACTTTGCTTACACCAAGCACTGTAGGAAGCAATAGTTCCATTGGCATCCTTAGGAATTCTCACATTTAAGCAAAGATGCGCAATCTGCTCTGGGAAGATTTTGTTCCTTTTTAAGAGTAGGCAATTAAGTAAATAAATACAGTAGCAATTTTCTTTTGGTTATAATGCTTCTTTAACTATAGAAAAACTTACTTAGGAACACAATGGATTTTCCACTATTGAGAGATATTAAATCATATTTTTAAGGTATTGTAAAAGAGATGTTTGATGCAAAAATGACTGAGCAAGAAGCTCTTTTTGTTTTTCTCTGCTTATGAAAGAATTTGGACTGTAATTTTCCTTTCTGGTCCTAGAATTTATGAATCTATTATGCTTAAAGTATATTTGCAGATTATTTCTAAAAAAGAAGTGGAAATAGATCAATAATATTCATTGTTAGCTGAATGCAATTTGTTTGCCTCAGACGGTTCACTGTATATTCTCTATATGCACCTACAGACACATCATGCACAAAACTTATGGAATATTTAAATGCAAGTCTAATTTAAGTGAACATAACCTTTTGATCTAAAAAACAAACAATCTAACAATAGGAAAAATTGCAATCTGTCGAGACATATTTGAGTTATTTTGCAGTAATTGGCTTGGCAGCAGCTTCAGTCACAGATTTCAGTTTCACAGATTGTCCCCAAATGAATAAAAGGTTTGCTTTGAAATATAATTAATACTGCGTTCAGCTGCAAGACTTTCTCAGGTTGTCAAAGGAAATTGAAGAAGGTATTTAGAAAGAAAGAAAAAGAAAGGAAAGAGAGGAAGAAAGGAAGAAAGGAAGGAAGAAAACCCAAAACATGATAAAATTGCTAAACTAAATCTAAAAATTTTCTGAAGGGTAGTGAGTTAAAAAAAAACAAATTGCACTGAAATAAATGGTAAAATTCTTTCGGGCATTCTTTTTTTCTTTTTTTCTTTTTTTTTTTAATCAAATAAGCCATCAACAAATATCTCAATAATGATCCATGAACTATACAGACATTTTATATAAGTGTGTATACCTTACAAGGGAGAAGAGACAAGAACCCCTTACTTTTTCAGTGCTAGAGTCATAAATATCTGCTTCACATACAAATGCATTCCTTTACACTTTAAAGCTATGTACAAATATTCCGGGTTCAGAAAGATTGTTTCAGGCAGTTTCTAACTGATTCAGAGTGCAATGTGCAGCAGAAATAGAAAAGTGGGTGCCATTTTGATCCTTTTCATAATTAAAGGGTTATTCTTCTCTGGGTCCTCAGCTGCTAAATACCCCAATCTTTTCCCCACATTTTCTGCAGCATGAGGTTTCAGATGTGTACACATGGCAGGGGATACAAATCCCTGTTGGAAGCAAAACGAAACCAGGAATCTGGTGTGTGGAGTAGGACTGTGTAATCCAACAGTATCACTGAGATAAGGCCTAATGGCCCCAGGTCATGGATATGGGTGGGGATGGAAGGATACCCTTGTAGGGGTGGCAAGGCCTGTTATTGCCCTCAAAGTCCTGTCACAACCCATTTTTCCCATAAAGACCACCTGTCTGATAACTGAGAGAAGGTGGATCATGACATTTTAGGTGCCAAAACCCAACGGCCAATTAAGCACCAATCTACACAACATTATAAAATTACTTTGATACTTTCCTGCATCTCATACTTCAGCAGTTTCAAATATATCACTAATGGCTTTGCAGGCACTCTTTCTAGTAGAGTAGTGACCGTGAAGAGTTCAAATCAACACAAACCTATAGCAATAATATAAACATCTAAATAATATAAACAATATTTCCTTGGATAGTCTTGTGTTGCAGCACCTACCACACTGTTTCCTGCTGAAGGCCATTCCTGAGCTCATTTTGGAAGGTGGCTCTGGTGGATATTGCTCCTTTCCCTGGTTTAACATTCATTAGGGAGGTCCACATCTGAGCTAGTCACACTGCAATCCCATCATGGTCAGCAAAGAAAATTCAAAGTTCAGCTTCTCCTATGATATATGAGATGGACAATCTCTTTTACTGTACAAAAATAGAAGGTGACTTCAGACTTTCAGAAAATTAAGATGGAATAAGAAGCAAAATGCTTTTCAGAGTAAAACTTATGAACAAAATAAGCAAGAGTTGATGAAGAATGTCTTCCCAGAAAAAGCCTAGAAAGAGATTCCTAAATGTTCTAAATGTCCAAAATGAGTTCACTTTTCTCCAGAGCCCAGAAAATCAAAATCCTCTTCACTTTGCCTGGACTTCAGCTGGATAAATCAATCACAAAAACACCTACCAGAGCTGACTCATTGCATCAGTCTTTAAGGGACTGGCATGACAACATTTGGGTGAGCTTTCCTTCATCCCAAGTGGCTGTGGGGAACAAAACTGTTTCAGATGTTCCCGCAGGAGGATATTTGGTAGTCAGCAACACTTTACTGGCCATCTGGGACAGCGTTGTCTTAAAGATGGAAGTAAAACCTTCAAATATCACCTGCTTCATTTTCAGGAAGCTTCCATTTACCTATTTCAGGTCTTCCAACAGGGAGGACAGGATAGCTTTGTGCCAGAATATCTGTATGCAACATGTTATTTCTACACTTACAGTTCACTGGGAGCTTGGTATGTTTACAGTGAATTCCACATATTAGCCAGATTCTATTTTGTTCAGATAATTACCAATGAATTAGTTGGATGTGTTGCTTGTCCAAGACAGTTTGGGGAGGGAAAGGGTGCAGCTGCAGTCTGTGTGCTTTGAGCCTCACAGAGTGGTGAGGATTAGCAAGAATCTGATACTGAGGCAGGTTGATGCACAAAATGAAGCTGTTTGCAAAGGATACTGTGAAAGAGGAGAGAGAAGAGAGAGAAGGGAGAGACTGAAGATGTGGCTTAGTGTATATCCTAAATCCGGCTGGAAGATGGGCTTTGAACAAGCTGTTATTTTCCACATGGGAGTAGCATTGCTACAGCAAAATGCCAGATTTCATCCATCATAATGTCATGGCTCATATTAAAATGTCTTGAGGGACCTGAGGGAGGGATGGGCAAAAGACATCAAATCAATTTTCAGGCAATTGCTACGGTTTTCAGAACCTAAGCCCTGTGTGATGGTGTTATGGGTGCACAAAGGGAGGCTGTAAATAAGGTCCATATATCAAGAAAGGAAGTAATTTAGGAAAAGGCAGTTGATTTGACTTTTGCATGAGGCTGAACATACAGTGAACTACAACCAGGTTATCATTCTAAATATTCTTTACAGATACAAGTACCAAATCCATACTCATGAGAAATTAGCACACCAGTGTAGTCTTAAAAGTGTCAGCTCAGGAGGAGAGTAGCTATTTTTTATTAAAAAAAAAAAAAAAAAAAAAAGAGAGAGATGGAAAGGAGAAAAGAGGGGAAAAAAAGAGAAAAATAGAAAGGGGGGGAAGAGAAAAAAAAAGGAGGTAAAGGAGGATGAAAAACGAAGAAAATTCTATAAGGTTATTTTACATTTGTTTAAATTAGCTTTTAGTTATGAGATATGCAAGTCAAACATCATTATATAGCTGGTTTCTTCTGGAAGCTTGAGCATTAAGCTTTTGCAGGGAATTAAAAAAAAAAGAAAAAAAGAAAAAAAAAAGATAAAAAAGACTTTCCTGCAAGATGCTTTTAAACACAGAGAATGGGAAATTAGGCCCAGGACAGCCCTGCACTAAAAACAAGTAGACTTTGAAAGTTTTATAGTCACATAAACAAGCATAAATAGTTTTATGATGAGTTTTTCAAGACAACAAATGGTCTGCATACCACAGTGTGCAGGGGGCAATGTTTGTACAAGGTCACCAAGCGGGTGGCTGAGAAGGAAATTGATCTACCTAATGCCTTAATATTTCTGGATACTGCATCCACTTAGGAACTCTTCCACTTCCAGGCCTTACTCCAGGCAAAGGATGAGCATATATGAAAATCTGTTCAAAAGTGCCTTCATATTCCATCTGCAAACAGGAACCAGGGAGTTGATTGTGAAGAGTTTTAGGAAAAATAGTTGTTTCCAAGTACATGCTTGTGGATATTTATCTCCTCTGTAAACCTTGCAGAAGGATGTAAAAAGAAAAACATCCACGAAAGCAGGTCTACAAAAGTGGTTTTGTCTTAAATGGTCAATACCATAGACATGGTTGACCTGCAACAATCACTAAAGAAAGAATTTTCCTTGTTAATGTGCAGTTTTTATCTTAAACAAGGAAACATCAAGATTGCTACCCAGCATCTGTTTATATCTTGTATAAAATTAGCAGCTGGCGTCAATCTTAGCCAAAGTGGACATATGGCTGAATGAAAAAACCCACTACAATACTTAATGCTAATCTACATACTGGTTGGCACTAGAGCTGGGTGAATAATTCCGTTTCTTTTCTCTTTGGTAGCCAAACCACACAAAAAATGTGGGGAAATTTGGTACAGTAAAATGCTTCAGCAAAACTAAAAGAAAAATTGCACAATTATTTCTGCTCAAGTGTTTCATCAATACAAACACATAAATTTATTTATTTTCTTTCTAAGGTTAATTGATGTTATTACGTGATCTTTTTCCTGTCAGTGTAGATGATTTGTTTAAATACAAGACATTCTTCCAAAATATGAAGTCAGTTAGTTCTGGTGGAAGTAAAACCACGCATTTTTAAACAGTGAAATAAAATGATATGACTTTCTCGAAAGACTTTCTTTGTTTGTCATTGGATTCATGGCTGAAAATAGTTACTGGTTTCATCATAGCTTCCAGGGATTTAGTATTTCTCCTTTATTTTTCAGTAAATCAGTAAATTCACTGTCCACTAGGAAACAAAAAAAAACCAAAACAGACTGACAGTATTCATTGTCAGTCCCATTATGGACCAACACGCATGGCAACTAAAGTAAATTTAGGTTTAATCTCTATGTGTGGTCCAGCCATGTCTGATGTCCATGGGATGCTAAGAATTTCCTCCTTTAGTTTATTTGTCACACCAAGAGCTTCAATGTGTAAATTAGTTTGATGATCTGGTCTTTCTTTCAGCATAGAATTCACAATGATATCTATCTATGTTTCCAGTACAAAGTGTCCATGCTTTGGACATTGTCCATTGTGAAGTTGAACTTGCTGTGGTCAATAAGAGCTTCTTTCTAAGGAACAAAAGCAGTTGTATGGCAGCTAAAAAGTCTCTTGGAGTGTAGATTGTTTATGACAAAGAAACATTTGGATTAGCACATCTGTTTCTTTAGGTGAGTGGTAAAAAAGAGTGAAAAACTCGTTCAACTGTATCTACAATCTGATAGTTATATTTATTTCTCCAGAAACATTTGTCTAATGAAAAGCTAGCTTAGTCTACAAACAAAAGAAGAGGTGGATGGTACTTTGTGAACTCCAATTTGTAAATTTTTTCCTCCTGGAGTCCTTCCCTGATTTCACACCACTAGTGAAAGTGATGCTATTGATTGCCCAGGTCTTATTTAACAAGATGCAATAATGGATTCTTCTGTGCAAGCCTGTTAATTAGGCATTGCATTCAATTCTGTTACTTGACCATAAGTGTGTTCTGGCCTCCAGATACCATTCCTAAAGGTCAGGTATCCCTTAGATTCTGCATTGTATTTTTCAGGGCTGTACAGATGTTTTGCATAGCCCCTGGCATCTGAAATGGCAACAGATGTCTATTCACAGGAAACTGAATGTATCTCTAAGGACTGGATGCAGTTCCAGCTTCAGATAAGGTGTCTAGTGTGTAGAGTTCACAACTGAATAGGTTTCTAATCTCTCCTTTTTGTCTACAGAGACTTATTGCCATCAAATGAGGGGCCAGCTGAATAACCCTCATCTTCATTGAGCTCAGTTTAGTTGACCAGATAGGCATTTATTATTATTTGAGTTGCCTGAATGTGTTTAAGATGTTCTCATGGTGCTTACATATATGATATATGACACACAGGGACCTTTGCCTTCTGGACGAGCAGCTGATACTCAGGTGGGATGTTCTGTGGTATCTCAGGACATGTCAAATTAAGGACAACTGAGTCAAACCCTGCTGACTGTACTGGAAAACAGCTTCATGTAGTTGATAACTTTGGTATTTACTGGCTCTTACCATGTCAATCCCTTGATATCTGTAGGGTTGGCAGAGGTGACACAGGCCTCAGGAAGACTCAGACCCCTGTTTAGCAGGAGATGGATGTCAAGATGACGTGAGTTAACCACAGTGTAATTAGATATGTGTTAGACAGCTGAATCCAGATGGATCCCTGTGTCTGTGCTGTGTGGAACACCAGGAGCAAGTTCTGCTCACAGAGAACTCTCACAGAGACCCCTGCAGGATCAAAACTAATGGCCAAAACGTTGAGATGAACCCCCCCCAAAATAGGATGTTCACCTAAACTGGGCACACAGTGAACCAATAGAGCAGTGAAGCATGCCAGTCAGAGACTAAAAATAGCCTTTTAGGCAAGTGTTAATATGCACATGCTTAAAATTCAGTATGTGCTTAAGTGATTTGCTGATTCAGACCTTGAAGTGATCGGCCAGTCTTTCCCTCTGCAAAGCTCAGATTAGAAAAACGTGATTTTTTTTCCTTTTTTTTTTCTTTTTTTCTTTTTTCTTCTTTTTCCCAAGGCAGGAAATAATTTCTCACCTTTTAAGTGCCACTTGGCTGTGGGTACTGTAAAAATTGTTACATCTTGTGGAAGTGCCAATTAGAGACAATAATTACTTGACTTGTCTGCTTTAGCATTAAAATGCCTAATACTCTGTGTCCTTGGCAGCTGGAATTTCTATTTCTGTGCTTGTCTGACTTAGGAAATACAATGTTTTTTAATGGAACTTAATACAGTGATGAACAAAGATGACCAAAGTGTAGAACTTCATTCTTTCCTAAACTAATATTCCTAATATATTTCTTTCATTTATTAATTTTAGGAATCCCTTGCAGGGTAGTTCATATGATTGCTTTGTATCATTTAAAATAATTCATATGAGCTGTAACTGTGACATAGATTTTATGTAGACTATATTCCTGGATTAAGCATTCTAAAATTGTATTGGGTTTTCCCATCCTAAATAATATTTTCAAGGAAAATGAAACCATTCTGTACTAATGAAAACCTAATTTACTTGAAGTCTATGTGTATGAATGAAATAGAGTACAATGCAGAGTTACATTCTTTTATATAATTCTCACTAAGTTTCCTGGTGTTCAGGGTGCAAAAGTAGAAAAAATCCAAATCAGTTAATGTATTTTGACGTATTTCTGCATTTTAGCACATCCCTTACAATCTTTAAAATCATACAGATTTTTTTTCTAGAATGCTTTTATGAGCTTTCAATAATTCTTATGTGTAAAATAAAAGTTCTGTTTTAGCTGCACATAGGTACTTTCACTAGAAAATACTTCCAACCAAATTTTACAAGAGTTTTTGGGGGGTTGTATTTTCCATTTGGTTTGGTTTTGGTTTGTTTTAGGGTTTTGTGGGTTTTTTGTTTGCTTTTTTTTTTTTTTTTTTAACTAGTGCAGAATATCTCAGAGATTTTTTCAGAACTGTTCAACACCACTTCTGACTAAAGAAGTGCATGCATAGGTGGGAGTTGATTAATGGTGCTAAAAACACTTTGTGTAGGATCTTATGCTAATTATCCTTTATACCCTAACCTGTGTCAGTTTTAACAATCTAAATTAGCATTTTCTCTTAGGACTAGAAGAATGTGAGAATTGTGAAATTGGCTCAGTAAGCTGAATTAACAGTGCGAAAATTGAGATGTTCTGTCTTTCCATATTAACATCTGCTGCTTGTACTAAATGTGATGTTCTAATCTAAGTGATGGAGACATTACCCCATCCATTCAGAGGGGAAAAAAAAAAAAGATAGAAAGAGGAAGACAAGATGGGGTGGGGAAGAGAAATGAAAATCCTGCTACACTGTAAAAAAAAGGTGTAATTGGTGACAATTGTTATCGGCAGCTTCAGGTAATCATGTCTGGAATAATGGATTTTTGACATGCAAGTCTTGAAAATTGGTTGCATTATTGTTGATGCAAATAGTTTAGTTTCTTTCCTATTATTGTTGTAATATAACGGAACACAATCTTGTAGGCAGTGGGTGATACAGACGGCACATTGCTCAGATAAAATCCTGATTATAAATGGTTCCATTTGGTTTATTTTATATTCCAATAGGAACATAAGTCATCCTGGGTTCATTACGTTATTAAAATAAAACCCTACATTTCTGAAGAGAATAGGGAGTTTTTATTATTGTTTCTTCTTCTAAAATAGTGTGAGGATTGTTCAGGTTTTAGGTCTTAGTGAGTGGATAAGCAGCAGTAATCAATGGCAGTGAGAAAAAATTTGTGTTTTCAAGGTATAATGATCTCTCCCAGTCTTGTGAACTGCCCATTTTTGCCGATTATTATCATAATCAATACTGCCTGAAATGTTCCTGAACTGCCTGAATGGCATCTGTGCAAGAAGCAGCATCCAGGCAGCAGCGAGTCACTCCAGATGAGTGCAAGTCAAACTACAACATCCTACAGGATGTACTTACCATTCCCGGGAGCACGAGACTGGAATGTAAAATGCCTAAGTACAGCTGATGCTTGAAGTTTCAGTTTTGTTCCCAGAATGCAGGCACTTAGAAATGAAAAATAAATAAATAGATAAGGACAAAGAAATTGGCAACAACTGGAAAGACACTGGGGATATTTAGATCAACTAGAGGGGTATAAGGCACACCAGGTGACTGATGTCACATTAACTGAGTCTTAATGGAAGCAGGGATGGTCACGGCTCTCAGGGAAAAGCCAGCTTCCAAGAGGCCCCATAGCCCTGTGTGTTCTGGCTGGGCAGGAGGATATGGGAGAACCAGCTGTCAGTTCCAGAGTTGCTTCCAACAGGTATTTGTAATGCTGATGGCCTGAGCTCTTGGAGCAAACGGAAAGGTTGGATAGAGCCTGTTCAAGGCCTTGATTCTCATCCTTCACTGCTTGGCAGGAAGGAAAGAGGGGAAAGAGTTTCCCACTTCTGCCTTCCTTAATGCTTTTGCTCAGACTTGTAAAAAAAGATAGAAATAATGAGTTTGGCCCCAGTCATCACTTCATTAAAATAAAAATCCTTCCTGTCAGCCCAAATGTGATCTTTAAAATCTTATTACTTGTCAGAATTCACTTTTGTCCTATTCCCAGCCAAGAACATTTTAAACTATTCCTTTTTATTTTATTTTTTTTCATCCCTGCAGCATTGCCATATGCAGCCCTTCAGAAATGTTGTATCACTCTTCAAGAATTCTGTTCAAATTGAATGTCCAGATCTTGAAGGGACACTTGCCAAAGTGGATTAAAAATACAAAAACACCGTTCCCCCAATTATGGTATTTATATTCCTGCTTTCTTGTAAACTATCACAAACTAAGAGACCAACAAAGCAGTTTTGAAAGAGTGAATGTAAATGAGCTGGCTTTTTGGGGGTTAAGCATGTACCTCCGTTAGACACCTGCTTAAGGGTCTCTCTGAAGTAGCACTCCAGAATGCAAGAATCAGCCTGAGTTTTGCTTATTCGAACTGTCTTGGGCCTGGCTGAGATGGAGTTCATTCCCCCACAGCAGCCCTCACAGAGCTCTGCTCTGCACTGGTGTCTAGAAAGGTGCTTTGGAACTGCTGGGCAGTGCTGGCACAGCATCAGCACTGCCTCTCAACATTCCCTCCGTCACTGGGCTGGGCAAGATCCTGGGAGGGATCACAGCTTAGACTGCCAACCCAAACTGACTAAAGAGATCTTCCATACTATATGGCAACAAAAACTAAGAAAAGGAACAGAAAGGGGGGAACATTTGTTATTTACAATGCTTGCTTTGCTGAGTAACCACTCCGTGTGCTGAAGCCTTTCTTCCCTGGAAGTGGCTAAACATCTCCTCTGATGGGAAGTAGAGAACAAATTTTTCTGTACTCTTTACTTTGACAAACTGTTTTATCTGAACCTGAGAGTTGTCTTCCATCTTACTTTCTCTGCCCTGTTCAGCTGAGAAGGCAGAGTGATAGAGCAGTTTGGTGGGCACTTGGTGTCTAGCTGAGATCTCCTCACCACAGTCCTCTAAATTTACATGGACTTCAAGCAGAGCCTGAAGTTTGAATCCCACTCTGTGCTTGCTACCCTAGAATGTCAGAAAATACATTCAGGGAAGCCTCAATTTTAGTGGGTTTTTTGTTGAGTTGCATAATGACCCAGGCAGGGCAGTAGCAGTTCTAATACAATAACAGATGTTTATGTCCCTACAGCTGAGTTAGAGATCTCTTTTATGGTTGGACTCGATGACCTCATAGGTATTTTCCAACCTAAATGGTCCTACATTCTATGCTTTATTCTGCTATCCAGCCCACACCAAGCTTGTGCCAGCTGAGCATACAGGCTCCTGCACCACGATGTGCTGGTTTCTTGTTTAACAATACAAGCTGGTTATTCACTAAACACCATATTTACATTTTCTTTTAGCATTGTTTGAACATCTGCAATAAGAGTGTTGCTATAACCTGATAATCACATACTGGCAGACATAAAATCAATTTTTAAGCACCTGTGAATTTTCCCTGGTTTCTTCCACTTTATCCTAAAGAACAATAAAAGTGACAAATTGCAGCTTAGTTTCTCAGCAAAAGGGATTTCTTCCCAAACATCCAGAAATGCTCAACACTATCATGTGCCGTTCCTGCTCCATATAAGACAAATCTTTTCCTGCACTAACAGGCAAGTAACCCCTTTGAAACCACTTTCTTAATCCTGGATATCACAATCCATACTGACTAGTCATTGGGTCTGTCAATCAACAGGGAACAGATTGATATGTACAATATCAACTTTGCTGGTTTCTCCTTACAACTGTCCCACACTGGGCAATCACTTGCCCCTAAAACCATCTGTGAATAGAACCTCTTAGGATTGGGTTATTTAATCAATTATGTTCAGAGCTGTGACAAGAAGATGGTTCTGGCACTGTCATATTGCCTGCGTTCTAGTGCTGAACCTTTTTGGGGTACTTTATTTTTATTAAATATGTCTGCTTTATGTTCCACAGTCTCTTGGGGGGTGAAAAGGCAAATTAATTTAATAATAGATTCAGTTTCTACCAACATCTGTTTGCAATCTGGTCAGGCTGTTATAAGTATCACTTTCCTTTGTATCAAAACGAAGTCTTGTATTACTTGCACTGAGTTCTAGAAAAGATTCCAGAGCTCTTTTTCTTGGAAAGGATTTTTATTCTATTTTATAATTTTATTTTCTAAAATTGAGTATCATCACTTTTGGACCTTAAAAAGCAATGATTTACCATTCCCCAGATAGTAACATATGCAATGGTATTATTTTGTTGCAAAAGGCTGAAGAAAATAGGAAAAAAAGATACCAAGCCAAAATTACACTTTTTTCTTTCCGTTCTCCTGGAAACCAGTGAAAACCAACTAGTCCTATTGTTCATTTTTTTGTTGTTGTTCGGATTGGGGGTTTTGTTGTTTGTTTTGGGGAGTTGTTTTTTTGTTTGTTTTGGTTTGTGATTGTTTTGGGGTTTTGTTTGGTTTGGGGTTTTTTTGAGTTCTTTGCTTCATGTTAAGGGAGCATAACTATTGGTGAAATGATTCCAAGCAGTAGAATTAGTCCAAAAAAGAGACAACTACTTTCAGATGTTGGGCACCATCACCCAGCGGGTCACATCCACTCATGACTTTCTGCAGAGCTGGTGAAGAACATGTGCTCAAACACTTTTCCATCTTGGAGCCACAGCCCTCAGAAATTCGAAGTGTTAAGACCAGAAGAATCCCAGAGTGGAGCAGAAGGAGGTATGGCTGCAAAGGGTATTAAAAATTTGGAAGGGCACTTTGATTTTTAGAGATTTTTTTTATTTTTTTTTTGGTGGGGGAGATCCTGTCTCTAGTCCAAATACCTAATGTAGTATCCCTAGGCCTTCCCTTAATTAGTTAAGAAATCAATCTTTTGGTTGCTATTTGTTCTTCTGTCTTTCTACTGATGGAGAAACCTGTGGAGTGAGTGTCATTTAGCTGAGACTATTATTTTAGAAAGGTTGCTCCATTCTTTATGCTCAGGAAAGCCAAAGACCTACACTCCAAGCTGAGAGTAACAAGCTGCATGGTAGTTGTGAGTCAGTCCTTTCCATGGCCTCATTCCTCCTCTTTCTTTCCCTCTGCCAGCTTAAAAGTGTTCCCCTGTACATGAGAGGTGACATTTTTACCTTCCACTCACAGTTAAAACATTCTGCACCAGAGCTGTGAAGCTGGTCAGGAAATGAGACCCAAACAGCAACTCTCTGTGAAGTCACTAGAGAGGAAAGAGCATTCAATTCTTGTCCCTTGGGAATACTTGCTATGTTCTTTATCACTTAACATTTCCAAGAATTAAAAACAAAGATTTGCTACTAAGGCTTGGTCTGTGGTTTCCACGAGTAATTTTCACGTCAGTGATTGTGGATTGCTTTGGCTTCCTGGTTCCTTAATCTTTGGCCTCCCTGTATCTGATTTCTCTCTCCACTTCATAGATTTTACTCTGCCCCTTCTAATCTTCATCCTCTAACATTCCCTTCCATTATTTTTTTCCCCCAATACACAATTCTTGCCTCTAGCCATTATTTTCCAGGGCTTGGAAGAGTCATCATAAAAGAAAGTGATGGTTACTATTTTTTCAATATTGTCTTCTAGCCTTGAAACATTTATTTTCCTCATGAATTAGCAATTTCTTATCAACTTTTTTTCCTGAAAACTCTTTTCTACTTCCTGTGTGCTCATACACTGGCTTTAAGACAATGTGACAAAGTACTAGAGTAACAACCATAGTGAGTTTTACACATTTTGGTGAGATTAAGATGAGTCCTCAGAGCTGCATCATCTCTCATATTTCTTTTATTTTTTTTTTCCATTGCATGTCTTATTATGTATTTTATGTCCCTTCTGTGAAAATCAGAACAATGTTTTCCTTTACAACTCTCTTTGCCCTGGTAACATTTCTGGCATTCTTTTACCTTTTTTCATATCATTTATTGTTCTCAGCATCCATTTGCAGAGCTGGTTAGGAATAATGGGCCAAAGTGCTAGAGGCAGAAAGACAACCCTGCCAGTTCTCATTGGCATGAAAGATTTGTACCACCCACTTCAATGCCTCGTGATGTCCAGTCAAAATCAAGATCTGAACTAGAATCTCAGGCCAAGTTCTGAGTGAAGACAAGCAAAGGTAATATGAAGATGATGCACATCAAAGGATATGACTTTTTGACGTTTCTCTCAGCATCCAAATTATTTGTTTCAGGTTGTTATTGTTGTCTACCATTTAAAATCCTTTTGCAATCCTGGATGCTCAGTTGCCTTGGCAGCAAAACACGCTATCCCAACACGTGGCTGGCTATTAAACTGCACACATCTTACCAACCTCTGAGAATACCAAATGTGTCATCAGAAAGAATAAAAACCTGTGATATGAGGAAAAGAAACAGAACTAAAACTCTCACTACAACTCTCGCTACAACTACCCAGCCATGGAACCTTAAACTTAACCCAGCTCTTTCCTTGTGACCTTGTGACTACAAGTAGGGTTTTCTTGAGCTCTGTGCAAGAGTCTTACCAAGGTGAACATTAGAAGAGCTTGTGCCACTATTGGTTCTCATGATGCCAAATTAGTAAAGCCATGCCTTTTTGTGGGTTACAATAGGAAGTGTTGACCAAGCCAAAATACTGTCTCCCAGTATATCCTTGATGTGCCAGAATCATATGGGATGTCTAACCAACCACAACCTTAATCGTCATACTGAGAGAGGATTGTTATTGTAAAAAAAATTTGATTATTATTTCGGTTTGGTTTTCTTTTTTTGTTTTTGCACTTACAGAGGGAAAGTCTAATTCTGAATGCTCTGGCACAAGGTAAGCATCCTGCTGCTTTCCTCAGGGCCAATCATTCCCCAAGGCTCAACTGCATGTTTCAAGCGTCTTTCTCCCAACAGATTGGGGGAAAGTGAGGTCATGAGCATCTCTAGCTGCAAGATCCTGGCTGTAAGGAAATAATGGTAATTGCCCAATTGCTGAGAGGTGTGTCTCTTGACAAGTGTTATCCTGAGTTTCTCTGGCAAATGATAATGGATAAAGAATCTGAAATACAGGGATCTCCACAAACCCACCTACCACCTGCAGCCCATCTGCTTAGCAACGGTGGGCACAGGGAACTAAATATTTAAAGTTGTATTTTAGCATGTAGCTGAACAAAAGTAACCTCCCAGTCCTAACATACTGCTTCCAAAACCTCCACATTTTTTTAGTGTTGACCTCACAGCCTTGCAGGATGGTGCTGTGTATGTGACCTATGGCAACGCAACGTGACACTGCTCAGTAGCACAGCACCACAACACTTCCCTAAATATGGAGAAGTTTAGGGTTTTCTTTTCTTTAAAAGATGGATTTCTTCTGTGAAACTTTCTTTGTAAGATAATAAGGCCACTAGTTTTTGCTGGACATCAGTGTAGTTCAATACTTCTTTAACTTAGCTTTTCTTCCATAGTTTTCTTTTTTTCCAGCCCTTGAAGGCCAAAATTCCATAGAGTGCCACCTGACCTCGAGATGCCATTTGGAAGAAGATGACCCGAGAGTGCAAACATTCTGAAATAGATGGAGATTAATTACATGGGATTATGAAGAAGTAGATGAGAAGTTAATGGAAAGTAAACAGACCCGGGTTTGACCTCTTTTTTGAAAAAAAAAAAAAAAAAAGAAAAAAGAAAATCCCCCCAAAACCAAACCCTGTTGTATGATCTTGGGTAAACCTATTTAAGCCTTTGTTCTTTCTTTGTTGGCTGTATCGACTTTGTCCTTTCCAATACAATGCTCTCTGGGACAAGGACTGTTTTTCCTTTGTCTGTACAGTGTCTAAAACAAGATACTTCAGCCTTGGTGGAAATCTTCAAGTGGAATTGCAAGGATAGTAATTATGGAGTCTTTGTATCCAGTGTCACAAGCCCTTAATGAGTTAACAGAGAAGTGTCAGCATTAATATTGAAGGAAGGACAACAGATACAGCCAAGAGGAGGGAAAAATCACCTTCAGTGTTTGAAAAATCCATAATAGAGGAAGTGTTTCTTATGTAGTCTGTTTTATTTAGACAATAAGACATTTGTTCAAATTACAATAGGCATTCAAACACTTCTTATTAGGAACTTTAAAAACCTAAAGGAATCTTTCTTTCCTTTTTTTCTATTGAAGGCTACAAGAAAGAGAGAAAGGCCTTTGCTTTCTTATTGCCCTGAGACTTTTCTATCAGTAAATGAAACGTTTGCTAAATATAAGGGATTGTTTGTTATATCAAAGTTTTTTGACCATACCCATTCTTTACAAACATTTTCCAGCTTCTTCTGTGTCCTTTCCTTTTTCTGAAGAGCCTCAGCTACTCAATGTGGAATGTGACAATGAGTGCAGTGAACCAAAGGCATTGTACTGAATATCTGCATGTATTTGAGAATGATGAAAATGATAGAACCTAAGTCTGCAGTGCTGGAAAGGAAATGTGAAATCCTATTGATATAGAAATGTTCTCCTGGTTCACAGGCAAAGCCTGTTGATGGGGAATGAATGTGTTTACATATCTTAATTTCTTTGAGGCAAAATATTTACCTTTTTAGCTCCTCACTGTGAATAAAAACCAGGGCTTACATGGTCACTGAAAGCAACAAAGGATTTCAATGAGTTTGTAGCATAATTTCCTCGAGCTTTCAGGATAGTGCAGTAGATGGCAAACAGCATATCCAATAAGCCTCTTTTTGTGAGAAAGCTGAAGTTAAGAAGATGTGGACTAAGAAAAGGATCCTGCAAGTGCTTATACTTGTAAGTAGTTCTTATGCTTCTAACACATAAGCATGATGTATTTGAAAAGCCCAATTCACTTCAGTTGGACCACTTATGTGTTTAAATTGGACACATGCTTGGTGTTCTGCTGTACTGACATACCCAATCTGATACTTACAGTGGAAACGAGGAATGCATTTGATTAGCATGAAGAGAAGTCATTTCCTGGCCAAAGGGATTAGACTGCAGGGAATTCCTAATACTGTGGGGAAAAACTAAATTGCAACATTTGTCTCTAAAAGTTTCAAAAGAGGCAACATTTTCAGCAGCAAATCATGGGAGCATGAGTTTATTATCATTTTAAAATACTCTTCCCTGAGTGACCCTACTGACTTTCCTTGGGGTACAAACAGGTTAGAAGTAACAGATGAACACAAGCTGCATCCCTCAGCACTGGCACCTTTTTGTTCTCCTGAGAATACCACAGCAGAGGATTTCTGGACAGCCACTTCTGAAGTCCCACCCGTGTCATTTACACAGCCCACATTCCAAAACTAAGTGCATACCTGACTAATACATCTGCTTTCCTCCTGTTACTGAAACTAAACAATACCCTGTGGTTTATCTGGTGATGCTTGACACATTTCAGAATAAAGAGAGGCAATGCTTGCAGCACTGACCCGGAAGAGTGAAATGCTTGGGCAAGATGTGGATTCCTAGATTTCACAGAGATCTCACAGACATTCAGTGCTGCCTGGCCTAGGAGGTTCCCTAAATAAAGTGATGCCCACATTATAGAGTTTCCAGACCTAGAAGATACCAGAAATAGAACAATGATTTCTTCAAGCTGTGCCACAAGCCTGTCATAAAGCATTTCCCATTATTTCCTTTCACCAGGATTCCTGGCTCTGACTTTGCCAAACCACAACAGTTTTGGCGTACCAAGAAGCCTGCTTGAGGGTTTGACTCCTTATTAACAGAATTGCATTCAGCACAGAGCCAGAATTGAACAACACACATAAAGCATCGACTCTCCTGAGTGTTTTCTTAGTCCCAAAGGTGGGAGATCCTGCAGGTCATTAGGGAAGCTCGTCAGTCACCCCATGTTTTTCTGCTGTTTAATCATCCTCACTGAGCACAGTCCTCTGCTGGAGAGAAAATCCAGTGAGGCTGGTGGTAATAGGACATGACTAAAGTTGCAGACTTGAGTCTTCTCCAACACTATATGGAAATTTGAAAATTATTTGTCCTTTCGGCTGCCCCATATGTACATGATTTTGGCTTCAGTGCATCCCTGTCACATCCGTGTAAGAAGCAAGATTCACTCCATTCTTAAGATTCATGGTTTCAGGATTATCTTTTAGTGATATTTTCTGGAGAAAAAGAGCACATGCCCTTGAAGTGTCAGTCATCCTTGACACAGTTAAGGATTCTATGTCAGCGCAACTCACTAGAGCCACTATAATACGACCAAATGTTAGATTATACATGCTTGGCCCTGTCCCCTTATTCTGCTTCTCAAAATTGGAGGACAAGGTCTGGTGACGGTTTGCTTTGGGTTTTTTTGAAGATATTTTAATAATCTGCCTACATTGCATTTGAAAACGTATTTAGCTTTAAGTATTTGGACTGTTCTGTGCAGACATCAGGTGCTAAGAAATGAGTGCTAAGAAAATTCACAAAAGCTTTTGGCTCTCTTGCATAGCAGCTGGCTGAACAGATAGGGCATTGGGGTTTCTTTTTGCAAGTGGACAGGCCTTTGAAGTAAGTGAAATAACTCTCCTGGTTTAGATTCAATTTTCAGTCAATTGCTGGTCAGATTAGCTGTAGGACTGCAAGTGTCTTACTGGTGATGAGCTAAAGCAATTAGATGCCTGAAGCTTGTCATCTCCTTGTTAACAGGCTCCTGGGTATGCCTGCAGCCCCCTTATTTGCAGAAGACTGTAATTCAAATGACATCTGTGAGTTATTTATAGGAAACCAGTGCTGGAGCTGTAACCCATATAAAATCAGCCACTATTTTAGTTCCCTGAATGAGACACAGTCTCAGAGTCTCCCGTGCTTCAGGATGCTCCTGATTTCAAATGTAAAGTCAAGACTGACCTGTGCTTTTTGATTTTGTCTTTTGTCCAGCTGTATTCAGAAATAATTCTACTGTTCTGACTTTAAACTCTGTTGGAGGCTCGTTCGTGGGTATTTTGGGGGTAAGAAAGTGAAAAGAGTGCAGAAATAAGCAGGGGTCAGGGTGCAGCCTCAGGACCACATCAGCAGAGAGCTGCTGGCCAGCCTTGCAGAGCCAGCGATTCTCAGAGTATGTTCACACACAGAGCTCAGAAGGAAAGCACTCGGGCACCAGCAGGGACATTCAGGAGCATATCTGCTCAGTCAGCTGCAGAGATGGAAACACTGGGTAACAGCAACATTAACTGTGAGAAAGGAGCTGCATCTGCCCTGTCACTCATCAGCAGACACATTTTCTCTGCTTGTTGAATTCATCCACTGGTGTCATTACTCTGTGGCTCATGCTGCTCCTTCTATCTCCACAGCAGCACAAAATCAAACTTTCTTCCATTCTTCCTGCAACATACAGGAATAAATCACACCAGTCCAGCTTGTCTAGTCCAGGATGGTACCTCCTGGGTTAAGCTTGCAGAATAGATATGGCAAATTTCATTACTTTTGTTTATCAGAATCCCTGTTCATAACCTGCCCTTCATTCCCATTCCAGCTTCCCTTCCCCGCTCAAAATTACCTGGAAAGAAATAATCTTCTAGTCAGAGACAGATGTTTGAGTTGAACAAAGTTAATTAGTGTGCAGAACTAAAAATTAGAATTGTGTCAGCCCCTTGGTCTTAATATGTACTAAAAGTGTTATTTAAGAACAGGTGTAATTTACTTTGTAGCATTAAATTGATCAGATCAATGCATATCAAAATGATGCACGAATGCTGAGATTATGGTAATTAATTAGTCACCTAAATGTATGTTTAAAGTGACGCTTGACAAAGAGACAAGAAGTTCAGTATTAATCATTAATCCACGCAAAATTGCATCTATTTTAGCATAATTTCTTTACATCTTTTATAATTCTTCAGTAATACTAATAAAACAAATAAGTTTTGACTCTGAAAATAATAACCAGAAAAGCATATGGGGATCCACTTTTATTGGGGCTCAGTTATCTCTAGGATAAGTGTGTTTCTGTTATGCACAGGAAGACACCAGATTGACACATCCATTCAGGAGTGCGAAGCCATGTTCACCCTGACTGCTATATTGCTTCTAGTGAGAGGTTCTGTCACCGGGTCTTAATTAAGCCCACTGCTGATAAAGCTCAAACCAAATTAAACACAACACAGTCTTCATTCCTACAGTCATTCCTCAGTGGCAGCAGGAATCAGAAGTAGAACCAGTTCCTACTTATAGGTAGAAACTATTTGTATTTTGATATTTCAAAGGGTTTGGTCTGTGATCCACTCTGAAAACCTCAATTAACCATTGCCGCCAATTTATCATTTTTCACATTTTTACTAGAGAATTTATATATTTATTTATGTGTTCCTACATTTATATGTCTATATATCCGGTAGGAATTTAAACTCCTACTCTAGCCAAAACATTGGATGGAGGCTAGAAACCAACTTCAGATCTAGAAACTAACCTCACCCCAAAGCAGACATGTATAGTGATTTCCTGAATAGCTTTCTAGCCCTCACTGACATAAAGTAATGTAATATATATGATATATTCTGTAAAGAGAGCTGAGACATCTGGTTCACATATGGAAATCACCTCTCAGCACTTAAGTAAAAACAGCTCAGTGTGCATGTTCAATATCACAGAATCACAGAAAGGTTTAGGTTGGAAAGGACCTTAAAGATAATCTCATTCCAATCCCTTGCCATGCGCAGGAACATCTGCTAGACCTGTTTACTCCAAACCCATCCAACCTGACCTTGAACACTTCCGGGGATGGGACATCCACAACCTCTCTGGGCAATCTGGGCCAGTGTCTCACCACCCTCACAATATTATTTTTTCCCAATTATACGATAATATCAGTAATATTTTCTTATCTTTAATAAATCCTTAGTTTCTTAAGTCTGAATTTGGCTTATGTTTCTAGAATTACTTTCTGGGCTTGAAGGATGAAAAGCATGAACACACAAAAAGTTCTTTGCTGGGTATGTGACAAGCACATGAGAAGAAGCTAAAAATTTCAGATATGTTCAGGGTAAAAAAAAAACCAAAAAGCAAAAAACCAACAAGCCCCAAACCAACAACAAATGAAACAAAACAACCAAGTAAAACACACCCCTCCCCCAAAAGAAAACCAGCCCAAAAAATCCCACCTCAAAAACCCCAAAACCATTCAACCCCCCACATCCAGCAATTTTAAAAAAATTGGGAACTTCTTAACATTTAGACTGGCAGACTAGATAATTAATTGAGTTTTTGATAAACCATTTTACTCTCCTTCTATCTACTCATGTAGTTATGGAGGAAAATGGCTGAAGGAGCCATTGGGGTCAGGCAGATACAGATGTTTAACCTTTAGCACCAAAATTCCACTCCATTAATTCCTCTGAAAAGTCCCTGTCACCATGTGTGCTCTGCAGCCAGCAAATGACAGTGCCACAAGATTGGTATGCTAGTAGTATGAATATTTATGTTCTAGATAACAGCGTGATAATTTAGGAGCCTTGGAACTAACTTCCCAACTTTCCTGCCAGACAACTGTGAACCCTTCAAAAGTCATTCCATACTCTCAAAGCAGCTTCAAAAGACTTTTTTTTTTTTTTTTTGGAAGTCTAATCTGCTTAATTTATATATTCTCCAGGATGGAGAATGTTTTGTTATGCACAGAAGAGGATCTTGATCTCACAGGATGTCCATGATTTGCCATAATACAAATGACATTAATCTCATATATTTTGCCCCTGTTAACCTGTTTGTGTGTACGTGCAAAACATCTCATTTAGTGAGAGCATTTTGAAAATGAGAGTTATCTTCTGAATTGTTTTCAGGTGATGATTTCAATCCATTTTATGGTCACCCAATGGTGAAAAGTGAGCTTCATTTACAGAGCAGAACTCTTTTGCAGTTGGATTAATACATCTAATATATGAACATTAATTTCCAAAATATTTATAGTGTGCTTCAGTGTCACAACCTGGTGTGGCCATTGTAGTGTGGATCAGCATTATCCATAGGACTGTAAAAATTCAAGAGATCCATAAAAGGATTTGACATAATAATGCTGACAACACCCAGATGTACCTTTTCAAAAGGCATTTGTAGGGTTTAATGCATAAAATCTATGTAAACTGATGAAAAGTAAAATGTTTAATTTTACTATAATGGTTCTGCCTGAGTTATTTGGCTCTGCATGTTAGGAAAATCTCATTAATCACTGGGATATAGCTCAAAAATGTCCAACCAAAGACAAATGGTGTATAAAACACTTCAAAGTGTCATGCAGAAACAACTCCAAGCTTTCTGTGGCAACTTCCTTCCTTAATCTGACGTTAAGCCTTTGTGCAGACAATGAGCACCAGAACACCCAATAGTGACTTGCCTCTGTTTTTAACATCAGATCTCACTTCTCCAGCCAGCACTGCTCACAACAGCCCAGCCAGAGTCAAAATTTGGGCTTCCAGTTCCAGATGCAGAAACAAATCCAAGATGGGATGAGCTTGGGGCTTACGATGGAGAAAAGCAGTAGTTACTGCACTGACTGCAAATAGAGATCTGAAGTCCAAAGATTTGGAGTCCAAATGTTGGAGTCTATGATCAGAACATGGGACCCAAGGATGGAGATCTCCATAGAAAAGGGAACAAAGTTGAGAAGAGCTGCCGTAAATCTCATACATATGCTTTTGCATGTGGGTTCATGAGCTTGCACATGCAGCAGAGCATCTCTCCTCTGGAGTAATTTTTGTCATTTGGACTGAATTGTTTAGTAAAAACAAACAGAAAAACCAAAAAAAACCTATGCAAAAGCAAAGAGCTTGAAAGCATCATTCAGGCAGAGCATGGTCTAGACAGTGCATAAATTCTCTACTCATTATTTCAGAAAAAATTGTGGCTGCCCTCTTACCAGCTTATGCTGATTGTCTTCCAAAATAAGAGATATTCTTGACTGTTTAGCACAGAAGGGAAAAGAGAGCGTAAAGTCTAAGTGATGAAATAGCAGACAAAGTAGATGCCAAGGGCAGGCTGGTGTAAGTCTCCCCTATAATTATAAAATTATACGAAAGATAACTTCCTAATTTGGCACTGATTATTTTTTGACTTCATAGAACTACAGGGATAATTCATTCATTGCCCTCTTCTGCTCCCTTAATTAGGTATTTTTTAAGAAATCCCTTCTTCAGCATCAAAGTTGTCATGAAGCAATGTTAAGACAAGCTTTTTTTCCCCCTCATAATTATTTTAGATAGTAATGGCAGGATATTGAAAATATTTCCTCAATGGAGGAAAATTTTCTGCACCTTCAGAGTACCCCAGCTTATACATAACTGGTGCATAAAGGCAAAGTAAAGTTAAAGCAAAGTGAAGTCCCTATATATTTCACTAGATGCAAGGGCAAAATGTGATATAGTTCTTCTTTGTCAGTGGTGTCCCACAGTATATCTGGAACAGCACGGCTAGTCCTGGGAATAATTATTTGCCCACATTCCAAATCTAGTCCCCAGATCTCTTTCTTGTTGTAATGGTGCTTTATCTGCCAAGTTCTGAGAACTAGTGAGGGGGTAATTCTGGTAATTAACACAACGAAAGAAATATGGTTCATAGAAATGAAAAAGTATTAGCAATGGGTAGATCAACATGTTTCTTAGTACTTTCCCTGTCTATTCATTTTACAGTAGGCACAGATTGGATATACTGAATAAACAGCACCTGAAGCAGAAATGGAGGGATGTACACTCCAGAATGGTACCCTAAGAAATTCGGCTCACTCCAGCTTTTTGCTTTTAAAAGTCTTGCACATCTTTCTGCACCCTCAGTAAATGTAGGTGTCACCACCTCCTCCTCCTCCTCCTCCTCCTCCTGGTATTTTGCAGAAAAATGCCTATCATCGGCTCTGCTTTTACACTGAAAAAAATCAATTTTCTCTTTCTGAGTGTGCTCATCACATTGGGCCCCCAAGGGATGTGTGATGGAGGAAAGCTTTGCTGATGTGTCCTGGACAGGCCTGGCAGTCAGACATTGAGCCCTGCAAAGCAGTGGCAGCTTTGGAGACAGCACAGAGACTGCCAGGCATGCTGGGAATTATTTAGTGAAGACATAGATGCCAGCAGATTTTCAAAAATCTAAATATTTATGGAGATTTACTTATTCCGTGCAGGTGACCTGAGAACAAAGCGATCCAGGGAATGACTGAAAACTAATGACCTGGGAGTCACCTGGGTATTCCAAGCATCCAATTTAGTGCTTAATCACAAGCACTTTCACAGATCAAGTGGGACTTAAGGTTTACACTTGTATTGCCAAATTACAAGTCTCCTCTCTTTTAATTTGACACATATCTAATAAAGAAATGCATGTGAGGAATCAGACTGATGCTCCTCTTGAGTGTGTGTGCTTTTTCATTGATGTTAATTTTCAGTTTCATTCTAATTTGTTTTAGTGGATGTTTGGAATAAAACTTTTTCTGAGGCACTGGTTGGAGTCATCCCTTTATTGCCACACGCAGTGTCAATAGGGAGAGTACAGCCAAAAGCAGAGAAGAACATTTGGGATCCTCAAGAAAAGGGAAATCAGTCAAAATTCTAAAAATGGTCAAAGCCACCAAAACATCTCTGTCTTGAACAAATAAATGAAAAATAATATCATTAAATTATTTTTTAGAATGTATTTATCAGTGTTCTTTTTAATTTATTTGGGGTTTAAATGCTGATGAATGTTGGCAGTGAAGATGGCACTGAAAGAGGAAGAACAATGCTGACATTACCTTCCTTTTTTTTTTTACTATAATCAATTATTTCAATGAAAAATATGCTTTCTTCAGTGTTCCCCACTGATCTTGTTTGTAATATTAAAACTTGGAGAAATGTCAAAAATCAAAGTGTCAAAAAAGTTGGATGGGACTATAGAGGAATAACTAGCTCAGGTATTTCCATCAATATTCAATGCTCTATGGCATGCAAGAGCAAGGTGCCATTACAATTATTCCTAAGAACAACACAACATTTTCAAATACAAACAAGTTCCCCAAAGGCTTGAAGTGTCTGAAATTCAAAGTCAGTGAGTGAGCATGCAAAAGCATAGCTGAAGGGAACAAGCACTGTGAATTTACAGAACACAGTCTGACTTTCTTATTTTTACTTTCGAATTTTGCCCAAACTAAATCATTTTGATTTTCCTCACTTTCAGCATTTTATCATTGAAAGAATTAGCTCCAAAACGCTTTCAAGTTATTGATGTAGGTTTTGGCTAAGCATTAATTTGTACATATTTATGTATAAACACTTGATGGGAGAAGGGTAAAGAAATCCCCTGAGCATCTCTAAATCTCAAGGAAAGTATATACAAATTAAAGTTCTGTTATTTCACTGATAGGTTTGTTCTACAAAACAGCATGAACTTCATCACAAGGTAGTCAAGAGTCATAATTAGGCTCTACTGAATAAGAAAAATGCAGGAAAAAATTATTCTCCTTTTTCTTAGGATCCCAAAGAAGCTCAGACTCAAATATTAGTTATTCTGCTGCAAATTAGAAGCACACTCAGCGCATCAGTGGAACCGAAAGTAAAATCAGGCCAACAGGTATTATTCCTCTGCTAATACTCTCACACTAGAAGCCCAAACTCTTTTCCTGGTAACTCTCCCAGTGTCAAACCAGCTGCTCTTTGTGCAGTGGGACTAATGAGACCTGATTCCCTGCAATCTAAGGTCCTGTCCCTCTGCACTTCTCCTCATCAAAATGTGGAGTGGACCCACTGGAGTACAACTCCTTCCCTGCAGTACCACCAAGGGCCCATGCACCCCAAGATCTCTACCACCTCTCCAAGCAAGGAGCACTCATGCAGTGATGGTGCTACTGCCCCATCCCTCATTAACTCAGCTGGCTGGACATACAATGGGAAGTACCAAATTTGTGCTTTTGCTGAAAATAAACCCTTTTCCATATGTTGCACTTGGAATTTCATATTTTGAGACCTCACCAACCTGTCAAATTGGCCAATAGGTTGCAAAGTTACTAGAGGAGTACAGAAAGCAGGGAATTTGTAAAAGCTCTGTATCTTGGGTTAATCAGGCTTTGAGCCATAGAACTTCACCAGCTTTTCAACAGATTCTGTCATCCCTGCCCATGGCAAGGGTTTGGAACTAGATGATCTTTAAGGCCCCTTGCTATCCAAACCATTCTATGATTCTATAATTTATAGGCCATGAGAAATCAACATCTGAACTGAAGGTCTTAACTTTCAGAGGTATATCTGAGAAACTTTCTGGTGACTTCAACTTTGATTGTGAAAATCATTTCTATCTCTTAGCTGCAATTAATTAATAATATTTGCAATTTGTCTAGCAAGAAAATGAACAATAGTTCATTAAATGTTTGTTCATCTAGAATCACAGGAAATATTTGAAATTTAGGAAAAGTAAATTTGAAAAAATCCCTGTACAACTAAGAAGTTCCAAGGTTTTCCCCAGAAAAAAAAAAAAAAACAAAAACAAGCACCACCTGTAATTATTCAGTGCTAAATTTTATCTCACCAGAAACTTCCATAAAAATCATTATATTATTATTTTCTGTTAATTTTTCAAAGACTTTCAAATGTGTTAAAATTTTTCTTTACTGGTGTGTTAACCTAGAAGGAAGGATCTCTGAAAACAACTCTGTGATTTGTATAACAAACAGCCTGACCTTTACAAATCTACAAGATATAAATTAGCTTTGTTTCTCAAAGCTAGCATAGTAGCACTTCTATAAGGTTTGGTATCCACTATCTAATTCCATCACATATCCCTTAATTTAGTAATTTCAGGGTATCCACTAGGTGTGTAAGCAAGTGTTTATTGAAGACACGTGTTTTTCTTTTTTACTCTCTGAGTAAAAATTTGTCAAACATCTCATTGCATTTTTAGTCATTATTTTCTTAAATTTCATTTGATGCCTCTTTAGAATAACTTCTCCCTTGTTATCTAAATGAATAAGGCACCCAAAAAGACTGTTGTCTTTGAGTGAATATTTTAAGTTATTTTCATTCTGAGAAACCAAGTGCAATTTTCAAATCGATCTTTGTTCAATTTACAAAGATACATAGCTATAATAAGACATTAGGGTTTTATTTTGTTTTGTTTTGCCTTCTTTTAATCAAAATTTGGCCACGAGGGTGGAATTCATTGAAGTAAATTTTAGGCATTTAAAAATTGCACACTAACTTCTGGACTACTCATTGTAGGCAGGATGTTCATTCGTAGTCAATTAAAGGAATAGATCTTTCCAAGGGTGATTCCCGAGGGTGATTCATCTGACTTGACTTATCCAGTTTAGACTGAAATGTCTCTGGGATGCCTATTTTTTCCCACTGACTGCAAAAAGAAGTGCTCATTCTTTGAGAAACTTTTAAAATATTACTGCTATGTATTGTCACCTAGATACGTCTTTAAAAAAATTACCCCCTTGACCAAGTTCCTTCACCTTTCAGTGTGGGAATTTTGAAAGTTCTGGCTGACTCCACATCAATGATGGTAGAAAATCTCCTGCTAATTTCAGCAGAGAAATGTCTGGACAGGATTATTTTGGAAACCAAATAATTTATGCATTCATCTGCACATAACTGATGTGAGGTTTTTCTTTCTATTTAATTTGGAACAGTTTGTGAAAATTAATTGAGTTACTCAAAGCATGAAAACCCTGTAAAATTCACTGTTTTTATTTTGATTCAACTTTTCATTCCCACTTCTACAGATGAAAACATGCCTAAGCAGATGCTCAGGTTTTATTAGAAACTCAGTGAACACTTACCTGGCTGGATCCTCTGTTGCTCAGTGACCTGAGCTGCCATTTCTTTAACTGATCTCATGTTTAAAATGCTCTCTATACAGAATGATGGCAATAAATTGAAAGAGTGTAGATTTAGATGGAATATTAGGAGGAAAGTCTTCACAATGAGGGAAATGAAACAGAGGATCAGTTTACTCAGAGAAGTTGTGAGTTATTCCTCACTGGTCGAGCTGGTCGAGGTCAGACTTGATGGGGCTTTGAGCAACTCAATGTAGTGAAAGGAATCCCTCCCTATGGCCAGAGACTTGGGGGAGATGATATTTTTTATTGTCCTTTCTAAATCAAACCATTCTGTGCTTCTAAAATTCTATGAACTCTTTTGACATTTGTCAGAAGGATGTTTCACTCTAAACATTTTGGAAAATCCACACTGTGGATGCCTCACTTTACCCAACCCTGAAAGCAGCACAAGTCAAGGTGCATCTTCAGGTCAGGTCCCACAATGCCACGTTTGAACACCATAGAGGCAGTCCTGAAGTTAGCCTGCTGTAAATATGTGGGTATTTTCCTTTTTTAAAAGTTGAATTTAAGAGCTTTGGATATTACAAGGGTCTTTAAGGAGATATAATGAACTGTGGCCATCCAACCCACTGAAACACATAGGTGTCAGCATTAGATTAAATTAATTCCACCTTGTTATTGTCGTTTTTAGGGAGCTTAAGAGATATTAAGAAGGGGGCGAAACTCACACTCCCCTCAAGTGAAATTTCTTAAAATTGGTGCATACACAGTTTTTCAGCGTGCTTAGTGAGTAGAGAGTCTGCAATCGTCCTTCACTGGTTTTTCAGGCTCTGTTTGCATTCTCTTCACCTCAGCATGGGAAAGCATTTGAGGCATCAAACATGTCTTTACCTCTTGACACCACACTGATCACTCATTTTTTCTCCACATATTCACTTGAGGCCCCTTCAGTTCATTTCCCCAAACTGCATTTGTGTAACGCCTGAGTAATAAAAGTCAGCAGAATGACTAGATGGAATTTCATTCTTTTGCATTATCATTGGAAAAGACATTACTATTCCCTTATCAAAAATATCCATCAGCCTAATTATATCTCTTTTCTTCATAAGGTTTTAAAATAGGATACCTAAGTATGATAGGCAATGCAGAGTTATTATTTAATGACCATAGGGAAGATACATTTTGATTCATTTTCTTGCATGTTAAAAATTTATGACAAACATAAAACCCTGTTACAGCAGTTGGATCATTTGTAATGGTCATAATTTTATTTAAATCATATATAGATAAAACATTATGTACATTATAAAGAATATGTCACTTTGAACCACTTGGGGAGATAGTCTGCTAGGCTGGAAATAAAGCAAGTGGTAAGAATAATCTTAGCTCATAAAGATGTGAACTCTGAAACTTGGCACCTAAACCACTATTTTGTTTTTTTTACCTTTCTAAATGCAATTTTTCTACGAATTTTAATCATCCTTCTGGTAACATCTACTTTACCCCAGTTTAATCTGAGCTATAGTACTGATTTTACTGTTTGCCTTGTAATATGATCTTACTGAATCTGATTCTGTCCCCACCAGTTTTATTTGTCTCACTGTTTAAGACTGAAGAAAAAAACAATGAATAATAAAAAATAATAAAAAACTAATAATTAAAAAAAAGGCAGGGAAATATTTTTTGAGTGCATAGCTCATCTTAGAGCAACACATCTAATTCACTCCAGAGCAGAGGAAAGTTTCTACATTAAACTGGAATTGCAACACTTTTATCCACTTTGTGGGCATCCTAACAAATTTCAAACCATACCCAGACGGTTTCTGTTTCATTGGAAATTATGTGAATAAATTCTCCTCTGTTGCAAAAGTTGGTCCAGGACAGTAAAAGGAAAAGTCTGGAAATTGCAGGAATAATTTTAAAGTGTAAAAGACATTTATCGTGGAATTTTCCTATAAATAAAGATGGTGGATCTGCTCCCCTCTCCAAAATCCAGTTTAATAGCTCAGTGCAGATTAAATATTGATACTAATGCTGGCTCTTTCCTAGAGAATTGTGGTTCCATTTTTTTTTTTTTTTTTTTTTTTTTATTTAGTGTTGATTCAAAAGGAAAGTATAGTAAAAAAAGCAGAGGGATTTACAAATTCTCTTCTCAAAATGCTTGAATATTCCTTTTAAAATAACCAATTGCCACTCTACTTAAATGGGCAATAAATACACACAAGAAAACTAACTCCAAACACCCAATCAAGATTTGTAGGGAATGCGTCTCCCTATAAAAACTGACTCCTCTGTTTCATCAAAGTAGACCTGTGGTTAAACACATAAACACTCCCTCTCTCAAACCCTCTTACAAAAACTAAGGTTTCATTTCTTGACTGATTTAAAATGATGGAACAATCTGACTTTCTGCGTAGCCATGAACATCTTCATCAGCTGAGGGTCGGGCCCTTATTTTTAATATTTTTAAATATACTCTCTGAAATCTTTACTGTTTTCCCATGGGAAACACCTGCCAGTTACTGGTACAAGAAGCTGAAAGATGCTCTTAAAGTAAAAGAAATAACAGTTGTAGTAAGGGCAGGAACGAAATGATCCAAATGGGAAGTGGTTTAAATGGGTCACAAATTGACAGTTTCCATATTTTCATGAATGCACACTTGTGTCGGCAAGTAAGAATTTGGGCTGCCTAATTTGGGCTGGGAGAAAGTATTGTCTTCTCTTATAGACTGTATAGGGCAATTTTTTAATTTTGCTTTGGCATGATGATCTTATTGATAAAAAAAAATTTCATCATCTCTAAATCATGGATTTTTCTATCATATTTTAAATCAGGCAATTGCAAATTTTTCTTCAGATTTGTGAGAGAAATAATAAGCTTTACAATAGATCCTAAGAAGTCTCTCTTTTTCTGGGGGGGCGGAGGGAGAGACAAAGGAAGAAAGGTAGAGATGATCTATGATTCTATGTTATAAAAGTAAATTATCACTAAAGTCTTGTCCCAGTTTGCTTTATTTTTTAGAGTAATACAAAAACATACCCTTCACTTGCTACATTCTTCTGCTAGATAATATTTTGCAAGTGAAAGATTTTTTTTTTTCTTTGGGGATTACTCCAAAATGAATGTTTGGGATATTTTTCCTTCTTTATGTTTCTATTATCTATCCCAAGTTTCCTTAGGGAACTCTGAAACTCTAATAGTTCAATATTTTATCTAAGACAGATGACAGGGTTACTTGTCTGTGACTCATGAAAGATTTTTGTGCTATGGCTGAAATTTATTTTGAGGGTAATTTTTTTATATATTTCAGCATAAATTATATGGAATTACCTGAAATAACTCTGACAAGTATGAGCTTGTATAACTAACAGTAACAAGAAAAAATATCAGGAAGTTACTTACATTTGCGATACTTTTCCGCAATATATATGAGTCAAGTACCTATATTGCTTGTTTCATTGCCATCAATATTAATTACAGCAATAAAAATGACTCCATTATTGCTGTCCTGGAAAGATGTTAATGATGTGGTCATCACTGAAATAGCTAAATTGGCTAATTTGATGGCACAATAAATTCAGACTATAATTGGGCAGATTCTCTTTTCTCTGACATCTGTGTAAATTAGGAGCTCCCAAAGCATAAAACTCACGTAAATGAGCAAAGATTCAGATCTTTGTTTTATAGCTGTGGAGACCTGTTTGTAACAGTTAGGTAATTTTAGTTAGTCACTCTGCACTTTTGTGCAGCATTAGCTGGCATTTATATTCCACAGACATAGCCACCTGCATCTCAGCCTCTTCAATACCTAAATTACAAATGTATTAATGTTCTTGCATCCGTTACGTGCTCCAGCAGTTCACGAGAAAGTATTTCATGATGAAAAAATATAATCATAGGTAAAATACATTTATATATTGCATATATGAATAGTTGTAAAAAAATGTTTTTAGCAAATTCACGCTTAAAAAATGCCAATTCTTTAAACTTTATTTTTTTAACTAAATTCATGCTTAAAAACCCAAAATTTTAAACCTCAGTTAAAAAACAACTACTTGCCACCCTTGCCTCTTATTTTAACTACATGACTCTTCTTATGCAAGGGCCCAGGCTCATTTAGAAAACAGACTGGACAGTCAGCTACTTATGAACAGCAAGACAATACTTTGGGGTTTTTTATTTGATTCAATCTTCTCAAGCTTTATTTACCGTACAATATCCAGACTTTGCTCCAAAGACAAAATGATTGATTTCTTCTCAGCATTTCCACACTGCTTCTCTTTTGTAACATCCATGGGTTTCACAAAGATTATTGAATTTTTGTGCATAGCACTTCTGTTAGACAAAGAGTTCATAATATTTAGAGAAGGAGAAGGGGAGGCAATAGTTGACCTGGTTTTACCTCACTTAGTTTAGTTGCATAAATCTGGTACCTAAGTCAACAGCCTAATAATTGTAGATTTGATCTATTGTCTCTTAAAAGAAGTAAGGTCTTTGCAGAACAGCACAGATTTTCACTGGGTACCTCTCTGTTTCAGCTACTAAAGGAGCATAAGGAAACTATGACTCTAACTCACAGTGCCAAAAAAACATAGGGCTAGATTGAGACTCCCATTTACCAGTGAATTATGCAAAGCTTAAATTCTTTTTCTGGGAATGAAAAGGAAGGCCACTATAAAATACATCTGTTTCCATAATTTTATTGTTTTCTTGAAGGAATGAGTCTGGTAAGCAATTTTGCTTGTGAGCACTTGGATTTCTTCAAATCAAACGACCCACAGATCCTGTGCCAAGCACCCACAAAGTGTGAAACACACATTTAATAGCCAACAGAAGGAATTTTGGTTTAAACAACATGCCTAGGAATATAGAGGGTGTCATACAGAAGTAGACCTGGGCTTGGGTCCTCCGCAGAGAGATTTCAATTGCCTCTGTCAGTTGAAATCTCCTCTCTGACATGTTACACATATTCCAGCTTTTGTAAAAAAAAAAAAAAAAAAACACAAAAAAAAAAACCAACAACAACAACAACAAAAAAACCAAACAATTGAAAAAATCTAACAGCTCATTAAACTGAACAACCCTCATTTATCCCCAGATCCTGGCCCATTTCTGGACCCTGGCACATAAGAAATTGAAATGGAGAATTCAGCCACTCACATAAAGTAGCTGAAATACTTTGGCACTTTGCAGTTTTTCACTACTTGACGCCCCTTGTCAAAACATTAAGGGGGATGTAGAGCAGCAGCATGTCATTATGTAACATTTTTACACATCATATTTATAAAGAGTCAAACACATTTTATTCTTGATCTAGAACTCCGCTAATTAGATGCCACTGACAGTTTGACTGCAGACTTTGAGTCTGAACACTGTCAGGCTGTTCCCAGCTGGCATTTATAGTTGGCTGGTCCATAGAAGCTTGGGCCATTCTGCTCAGGTTTGCAAGGCAAGACAGAAGCATTGAAACTTTTCACCACTTGTTCATCATCTCTCCCTTGTTAATTAATGTCTGCACTGTGCTTTGAGTGTGTGCTGTCAGAATTCTGTCTTTTATTTTCCTGGCAAAAAAAGCCTGGTAAACACAGTTGTGGATGCCTTACAAACAACTCAGCCACTCTAAATGGCAAAAATAAAAGCCAGAGACAAAATCACCTAAGAGTACAACCTTTTGAAAAGTACATTCATCATGGTATTATCATATCAATACAGCTTACTGATCTTGTGATTTTAGGTTAAAGGATTTTTGTCATTTAACTAGTCCAGGTTTAGCACAGGTGCTGCAATACAGAGCTCAGCAGCCAGTGTAAAGCCACCCACAAAGCATACAAAGGAAATGTTCAAGTTAGTGAACTTTTGAGCTAAAGGTACATAACAAGCAGATCTTACTTTCCTTCCTAGAAATTGAAATTTTGTCTGGATCACATCCCAGAAGACCCTACTGGTAACTGCAATGCAGATTAGGAGAGGCAACAAAGCTAGGAGTGATCGTAATAATGAAAAACTCCATGAGAAATTACATTAATTCCTGCCTTTCATGTTTATTGTCTACTCACATTGATTACCATATCTATTTAATTCCCTAAGGTATGTGGTCATCTGTAGATGGCAAAAGCTTTTGCAACTGTTTAGTTCACCAATTATGTAAAACTTCTTGTATCAAGGCTCAGTGAAAACAAAGGCAAAAGAATTAAACTCCTTCTGCTCGTTTCAAAGTAATAAGCAGAGTTTCATGCTTCTTTCTACCAGCCAGGGTACTCATGCAACTTCTGAGATGGTCTATCATTTATTTAATGCCTAAATACACACTTATTTGCTAAACTTGGATGCAAACATTCAGAAGCATGCTCAGAATTTGTTATTTAGAGAAACTTTTCAAATCCATGGAAACATATTTACAAGGAAAGGCAGCTTTTAAAGATAGGGCGTCTGATTTGTTTTTCAATATGAATTACTTCATGTCCCCAGACCACAGGATTATGTTGAGAGCTCAAGGTTATCTAATATTTATAAAGAATTGGATGCTTTTCTAGGAGAGTAAAATCATGGCTTTGTATAAAGGCAAACTTTCCCTTTACCAGCTCAGCAGTCTTAATCTTGATCTCCTCATTTGAAGAGCTGTGAAAAGAATTGTGTGTGGGGAAAACGTGGGCATAATTAGACAGGAAAAAGTTGGACTCTTGGTTTTATTCTCCTTAGTCTCTGGAAACAAAAATTACTTTACATTTACTCACAATAAACCAAGATCTTTCTCAGCTGTGAAATTCTCCCCATAGAAATCTTACATAGCAGTAGTAAATAATGCAGCACAAGGTAATGACAATGACACATTAGAGCTCCGTTTGAACGCATGCTGTGCTTTGTGCATGATGCAGAATTCAATGGCCAGAGATAGGAAAAAGGGGAAGAGGCTTTTTTTTTGTTCAGATTGCATAATCCACTCGATTTTGTTGTTTCTGTTCCAGGCATTTTGTTCAAAGATGTTCTGCTTCTCATGAAGTGCATTCAGCCTTATCTGGAGCTCAGAAGCCTAAGGCTTTGTTACAATAGTTATTTATAACTTAACTGTAAAAAAATGATAGCTGAACAGGAAAACACTTCTTCAGTCATAAATAAATAGCTCATTTGTACCTAGGGAGGAGAAGAATAGCTTTCAAAGAGCTTTCACTTCAATTGCAGAATCATGACTTCCAGGTAGAAACGATTGGAAGAAGGCCCTCTAAAACTAGATTCGTGTCATTTGTTGTTGAAAGCACATTGCTAAGATTTCCAAAATTACTCTGGGATTTGAATACCTTGGTGGGTTTTTAGATGTCCCTCTTAGAATGAATCTAAAAGGAACTCTTATAATACTAAGCATTTCCAGCTCCCCAAAACCAGACATCCCTGTCAACCACCTAGAAATGGAAGAACACAAAATTCTTGCCTAAGAGAAAATGAGTGGCAGCTGCAGATGGAGAAGCATATTCATGTGGGATAATTTAGGCCTTTGAAATACAATGGAGTTAAGGAAAACAAGTATTGAAAAGTTTCCTATGAATCATCCATGTAACAATTTGTGACCTATTGTAAATATTGATTTTGTGCTCAGAAGCTGATTTCAGATAGGGGCCTAACTACTGAAACATGGAAATCAGAAACTAGGCCATATTTGTGATGATAGTTATGACTGTGTTTGATACCAATTATATCGGTATGAAACTAAAATCCTGATAGAGCATTTTCCATAAATATGAAAGAGATAAATAACTAGACAGAATCACAGAATGATTTCGGGTTGAAGGGACATTAAAGATCACCAAGTTCTAACCCCCCTGCCATGGGCAGGGACAAGTTCCACTAGACCGGGTTGCTCAAAGCTCCATCCAACCTGGCCTTGAACACTTCCATGGATGGGGCATCCACACATCTCATAACTGTAATCATCTCAATTAAGCTGTTCAACAACACAGTAACATAGTTAAAATGTTAGAGCTTTGTGTGTTTACAAGACCTTACATATCAGCTCCAGGCACAGAGTAAATCTACCCAAAACAGCTTAACTTTCAAAAACCAGGATAAAAACCCTCAATCGTGTTCTCCCTGTCACAGGTAGGTTTTGCAAAGATGTTTTTCCATTTCATTTCAGCAGAATTCTTTTGGGTTTAAGGGGTGAAAAAGGAATATAAGAATCACAGTTCATAATGTGACATTGAATTTGGACCACACAGAAGTTTTTACTAAATTTTAGTAGCGGTTGGTTTTGTGCTAACTGACCTGCTTTGCTGATCCCTCAGATCATCATCCCTGATACATTTGAACATTTCTAAACCTCTTGAAAAAACAGTGATATTTTCCCCCTCTTTTTCTATTATTAAGCTGCAAGCATACACCACCAATTTCCCCAGAATACAAGATTTCTCAGCAGGAGCATGAAAATGCCTGAGCTCTCCAAAGCTCATGCTGAAATGCAGCATTTCCCTACTCTTGAATTCCTTTCAGTAGGTGTTGAAGCCTTTTATGGTAAATTGCATTTTACATGTTAGGAACTTCAAAAGAAGGTGTTAATATAATTGAGACATGATAAGTTTGACAGTTGGTGTCATTATATGAGTTTTACTCAGCAGTCTTCTGAAGCAAAAATAATTAAAAAATCTGTTTTCCTAAGGAAAGGAAAGCTTATGTCTTTAATGCTGAAATAACTTTTTAGTAACCTGCTCTAATCCACAGAGTCCTTGTCCAGGTCCCAGTATTCAACATTTTAAAGTGGATTACATGTAACTATTCTGACTCTCATGTTTCTGATATTATTTTTGCAGCAATAAGATTGTATTCTGTGGTTCCATACTCTCCTTTTTATATTTTTATATTTTTGTTATATTACAGATAGGAAAATATCTTACTTATTGGACACTTTAACTCTCATTGCCCTTCAGTGTGCATCAGTAGGCTGGGTCCTGCCCCAGATTACCAGTCTTACCATGAAGCCAAATAAGAGGGGAAGGCCTGGTGACAGCCATGAACAGAGCTGCAAGCAATGTTGTTTGGAGAGTCTGGGAACAGGAGGCACTTTGAGTATCAATTAGCTGACTCATTTCCTGCTGAAATTTTGGTCATCAACATGTGATTTAGTTAATCAGTAAATGTTAGGATTCAGACTGTTAAAAAAAGGTAAGAAGAGTTTTCTCTCTCTTTTTTTGTCTGTGTGAGACCTTTGAGGGCAAAAAAAAAAAAAATTGATCAACTAAGCCAAATGATACTAGATATGCAAATACAAAAAGAACTATCTTTTAGACTCACATGTGCTAATGGAAAATCAAATAGGGGACAAAATTGACCACTAAATCCTTGAGAATATTCTCGGAATGTGCCATGTGAAACTGATTCTTTGCAAAGAGCTCAAAGTTCCATGCACCATTTCTCCATATTCCTTGCTGAAACATGAATAATCCTGCACAGTTTGCCTCTCTCTTTGCTGGAACATGAATAGTGCTGCCTAATTCGCCTTTCTCTTCCTTCCAGTCTTCATTTTTATAGAAGATCCTTCTAAGAACAGCAGAAAGTTCTATAAATTCTAAATACAGGGAAAGACTTTTAGGCAGTCACCCTATTGGACAGCCATCCAAAGATAAGACATGAAAGTTAGGGAGAAATCAGGAATGGACACAGCTTTAAACCTTCTTCACGGTAAACACTGCATGGTATAAACATTTTAGAGCCACAGAAATGAAACCTCAGATTTTTCAGTCCTGCCTAGCATAGCCCTAGCCTTCACAGAAACCTATTCTTCACCTAAACTCATCCCAGTGCCCTTAGCTGTTGCTCTCGTCTTGGAGGGTCTTATTCCTTGTTGATATGAATAAATCAGAATTTAAATTCAAATGTTTGTATAAACAGATCTCCAACTAAGTGCTGCAGGGCACATTTTAATCTTGCAATGGATGATTTGTGTGTGACAGCCACCCCTGGTACCAAGGAGGACGGTATCTATTTCATAAAGTCTTCCTTTCAGCACTCTGAATCACGAAGAGAGGAGGGATACTTGTGCACAAGTGAAACTGAGGAGGGATATAGACTGCCAGGACCAGTATATCCCATGGACTGTGACAGCATTTCTGCACTATTTACCAGCTCAGCCATTTTACAGTTTTACTTATCTTTCCATGTGCTTGAAGACAAGTGATCCCAGCATGGTAAACCCCAAATTCTGTAAAAAATGTTTCTCCATCCAGTCTGTTGTGCAGATCATATGCCTTAGGTTAGGGCACTTCCACCTCACTTGACCAGATAGTTCTGCTTCTGCAGGAATGCTCAGACCATGTCAGACCTTCCCAGGCACCTCAAAATAGAAATTTTTGAAGCCTAAGAGAAATAAAAGTACTAACTTTACACGTTCTCAGTTTTGCAGTAGACAGCAAAATGAGGGGGGAGGAGAAAGACAGATTTGGATGCCAGTATCTTAAATCAGGTCAGGCACCAGGTTGAAGGCAAGCTTGGGACAAGCAAGAAGACCTAGAGAGATCGCTGGAGGAAAGCAGGAACATGAACTCTAAGCAAGTAGAGAAAGCTGAGTGGTGAGGTCTTGGAGTGGTTTGTAGAGGAATGTTGTGTGCAGCATACTGAGGGAGTGGCTTTGTTGTGCTGTAATAGCACTTGATGGGTTAATAACACTGGTTAATTATTACTATTATTACAGCTTAAACATTTGGTTCTTTGAGCCTTACCACCTTGATGCCAAAATTACCAGGTATTTACTAAGGCTCCTCTAAAAGTTTTCTCCTCAAGTATTTCAGATCTGTAACAACTTTGGTGCCTCCTCTCATTTGTAATAGTGCTTGTGCTCATATTTCAGGTCTTTCCAAATACCACGTTGAACTGCACCCATGAAATTGCCAAGGTTTTTGTGGGTTTGAGGGAGGTCTGTAGCTAAGGTCTTGATCATAGCCAGTATGAAAATGCTGGACCCACACACAAGATGTGTCTCAAGGACTTCATGGGCATCATCCCCAGGTTCTGAGCCTGGTTCCCAAAGTCCATGACATTGGTCAGAGAATGTTTGCCCAGAGGGATTGAGGATGCCCCATCCCCGGAAATGTTCAAGACCAGGTTGCATGGGGCTCTGAACAATGTGGTCTAGTGGAAGGTGTTCCTGCCCACAGCAGTGGGTCTGAAACAGGTGATCTTGAACGTCCCTTCAAACCAAAACCATTCCATGATTCTATGACTTGCTACAGTTCTGCTTGTGTGCTTATCATTTGCTCCCCTTCCATAAAGCAAACTTTTCAGAAACCATTGTCATGTCATTTTCATCAACAGCTTTCCTGTGAAAACTTCTTATATTGATTCCCATGAAGCAGTTTCACATAAGGCACCATCAGTGACTCAGTCCCCTTGAAGGAATATTATCTTAATTCTCAAAGCTGAAAGATCTACTCTGGTTGCAGCAACTCAAAACTTTTTCTTGTTTACTGGGAATTAAAGGTACATTTCCCAGATTTCCTGCTTTTCATCCAGACCTGAAGAGAAATGAAAACCAGAGCACCGCTGGGACAACTTGCTCTGTCATAGTGAGAATATGACAGATTCTCAAATTACAGTGGGGATAGTTGAAACAAGGTGGGGGAAGGCCCATGTTACAACACTAGTAAATTAAATGTACTTTTGTAGCTTTTGTGTCTTACACAACCCAGCAGGAGTGACATGAGGAGAGATGACAGGCAAGCACATGCCTCAGCTAAGGAGAGGGGAAAGAAGGTGAGGAAGCAGGAGGTGGTGATAGAGCATGAATAGCTTCACAAGGCATCCCCAGATAATCAAGTTGACAGAAGGAGTGGGAGTTTGCAGGCAAACTTTTTGCAGTCTCATTAGATTGGGAGCAGGCTGATGAGTGCTGTAAATAACAGGTGCTTTATTTAACAAGGAAGAGAGAACTAGAAAATGGAATGAAAAGAAATTATTAGGACTAAAGTTTCACGAACAGTGTCAGAGGCCGAGGCTATGACAGGGAAAAGTGTTGCTCTACCTCCTTCTGTCCCTTTGGGTGGCATAGGCAGGAGGTCTGAAGGACTCCTGTGAGCATCAAACTCCTCCACCCTGCAGAGTTCTGCCATAATGTGTCCCTCCTTACAAAACTCTAGTTTTCCGCACCTTCAGGACTTCCAGTATCCTTCAAGGACAGACAAGTACAGTCACACAGGGCCTGGGACAAATGGCATTTCATGGAGCTGCAGGACCATGTGTGATGGTCTTGGCTGTGTTTCCTGCAGCACAAACTTCTGAGGTGGCCCAAAGCCTCTGGCTCACACGACATCTCTGAGGATCTAAGACACACTTGCACATGTTCCAAAAATCAATGCTTGAGGCTGTAGAGTTTTTGTGACTCTTCTGAGGAAGTCTTGATATTTCTTGTCCACCTTCCAAAAACCTTAACAAAACTCATTCACCAAAATGCTTAGCTCTACCACTCCCAGGAACAGAACACAATCTACTACCAAATTAAATTTTTTAAAGTATTTTTTGGAAAGTAGGACCTGCCTATGAGGATTTTAGGTCCGTGTAATTAACCAAGAAAATTCATACCAAGTTTACAATGAAATTGCTCACAGAGACAGCATAGCACAGGTATCCAACAATTATACAAGGTTTCCATTAATCACCAGTTTCTTTACTTTTATCATGGCATTATAATAATTGAATTTTCTAATTTCATAGTTTCTTTCACTACAATAGTAGTAAAGAAATGGTAATCTTGGCTTCATTGGTCAGAATGAGGTGGACACACCACCATCTCAAAACTGCCAATGGCAAATTTTTTTTAAGTTAATTCTGAAAGAATTTGAAACTTTCACACTTTTTTTTCAGCACTTCATTGTGATTACTTTGCCAAGGAGTGGGAATTCACTTTTGCAGGAGACACTTTGCTCAAAGAAAGGTGGTAGACTTGCAATTAGTTATATCTGGTCATGGTATTTGGTCATAGTACCTGGTTCTCCTGAAATTCTTGAAGGCAAAGGAAAGAAACTGGAGGCTGTTTGCCATCTCAGAGGCAGGGTAAGATTGCAAAGTTGACAAGGACTATCTAGCCTTGTCCATATTCAGCTCTCACATCTAGCAGGACTCTGAATAAACCAAGAGCTGCTACTTCATTCTGCAGCAAGTTACCACTCCGTGTCTAGACAGATGGAATTTTTATTTTGTTTTGTTGAGGGAAGGAGAAATTAGAGATAACTTTTGACTCAGTGGGTGTTTGATATAGACACATATGCTCCTATTGACCCATTTCAAACTTCACAAGAGGGAAATACTTTAAAATACTGAAATTGTTTAACTTTCTTGGTTATGTTACCCTTTTACACACTTGCCTGAGGGTAGCACGAGTTCATTTGCTTTTTGCAGTCTGGTTTTGCCCATGCACCACAAGGTATGGGAGGATGTAGTGATTGACCTCTGACTTTGGATGCCTGTTGCTCAGTTGCTTTGGCTACTGTGGCTCTCTGCATAATCACTTCAGAGACCAGAGCGCTTTAAGATACAACTCATTTGACCTATTTTAGACATTGGCTTTAGCATGAAGCAAATTGCACTCCAGAAATTCTCATTTCTCTCCAAAGCGAGCCTCAGGTGACCAGCACAGTCACAGTTGCCTATGGTGAGGCTGTCTACTCCTGCGTTAGATCAGTCCCACCCATGAATCTCACTCAGTACCTGTATCCACTGAAATTCACAGTGAAACTCCCTCAGGCTTTGGGCACAGTTCTGCCCCATTTCATCTTTGAGAAGAAATGGACATGCTTGCAAATGTTTTAAACATATGGCAGGCTTTTACTTTCCCAGATTTAGGACAGCATCTTAAAGACTCATTAAATATCTGTATTGAGTTGCTTCTGTTCACTGACCTGTTTGAAATGAAAATTAAGTTTGTGTGATAGGGCTGGAGATGTAACATTCCTCTGCAGGTTTGAAATTGTAAAGGTAATTGTTTTATTAAAATATTTGCTCTTTTGCTCCCTACAAGGTTTTTGATGGCCTGGAAATCACTGTATAGCATCATGCTAGCCGTTAGTGCTTTGATTTCCACAATGCCTTTCTTTATTTAATAGGCCTGAAATATTGATTAACATTTACAGATTCAATTCCAAGCACTTGCCAGGGGTTACAGAGAGCCAGAGAGAGCTGGTTGTGCCAGTCAGATTCTGAGGTGTAATGAAATCCCCTACTGTGCCTGTCAACTTATCCAGTGTGCAGGTCATTTCCCACAAGGTCTGCAGTGTTGAAAGAAGCAGTTTTCACTTGAAACATTTCATAAGCAAAGGGAAAATATGTCTCCAGTATTGTATGCTTTATCCCTTTGTCTAATATTGAATAGCCTCATTGCTTCACACAATTTTTGCCCCCAAAGCTTTCTAAGTCAATAGAAGAAGAATGTTTCAGGTGGGTAAAAGTCAAGACTCTCACTGTAAATGCTTTATTACTGTTGTCAAGGAATTTCACAGTAACTAAGCCTAGAGAGAGACAAGCCTCAAAAGGGCTGGAATCTCAACCCATTTTAGTTAAGTACTGAATGATTCTTTTTTTCTTCCAAATATTACAAAGCTCCTTTTGAAAGGTACTTGCATCTTCCTTCTAATAATGTTCTCTTTCTTAATTTGCTCTAAGAACACAACTTTCCTTCAAATTCAGACTCTTACCTATTTCAATCCAAGTCCAAACAGAATCTATTCTATTCCATCCAACTCTATATCTGATTTTATTTTTTTTTATGATCAGGGCACTTTTGTCTTCTTACCTCCTACAGAGAAAAGAAAGAAAATGCCGAGAAATGCTTTATTTTATTTAGGGTTCCAGTTTTGCTTCTGTTGTTAAATTTTAAAAACCAGATTTCAAAAAGTTTGTTTTAAAGAAAGACCAGGAACTAATTTTAGATTGACTATAACAATTGTCTTTATGTCAAAAATTTATTGTAAAGTTGCGACCCTAATTTCTCATGAGGCAATATTGTCCCAAGATCACAATTTTTGAATGAACAGTACTGATATTTGCCCTTTGTTCTCTAACAAAGGGACACAGTTACCTGAGGCAGAAAATGTTTCTAGTGCCATGTCTTGGCCTGAACTCAAAATGATGGCTTTGATTTACAATTTTATAGCAGACTTTGGCTGATTTTTCCACCGACTTCATTTCTAATGGGACATTTGACACTGATGAATGGCTGGATAGAACCACCAACATATTCTAAAATATTTTTTTCAGCTTTTGCTGAGTATATTGAAAGAAGAGGGAAAACATCCATCTGAGAATGATGCATTGGATATTTCAGATATCACCAGCACTGGTTCAGGAGAGATCAAGTCCACTCTAATTGAACATTGTTATCTATCTAAATGCAATTGATATTGGTAATGACAAAGGGGCTTTCCATCAAAAATGGGTGATGAGCAATTTAAGATTCCACAGAAAGTGCATATTTTCTCCCTCAAATGTGTCTTTATTTATTTATATATTATTTAGCAGCTTCACACTAAGATAAGTGGCAAACGTCATCCTGATAAATAGTTTACTGCCAGAGCTTGGTTTCCCATCACCAGGGATGATCTTCAGTGAAACTTTGTCTACGAGTTTCCTTTGATCTGCAATATATACCTAGTTCTGTTGATAAGAAATTAATTACAGTCTGCATAAACCTTTGTTCTAGACATTATGCTTCAATTTTTGTATTCTTCACTGAGACCAAGATGTCTCAAACCAGAGCTTTGCTGGAAAAGGGAATTAAAATATTTTTTTCCTGGTAGACAAGATGCTCAAGATTAATATATAAAATACTAACAATCCATGAGTGATTCTTTGAAGGGAGTCTCATTTAAGACTCAATAACATAAATTTAAGTGACTATATGTGAGCTGAGTATTTAATCTCCTAATAGGTATAGTCAACATGCATTGTATCCTGACAACTACTTAGCTGGACAACTGTGAAGAGCAGAATTCAACAGTTTAAGCTTTCTGAAATTTAAATATCTGGGGCCTTTAAAAATACCTAAGGCATTCCTACAGGACTGACCAATATAACACAGGATTTATGGGAGATGGCACCATTGTGAAGCAGCAGCTGGAGGCCAAGCAAGATATTTGTCAGAATCTAAAATTATAGAAGACAACTGGATGCTGTCCTAGATAACTACTTAAGGGTGAGCTGATAATCTAAGCAACACAAATATCACTGCTTTCAGTCAGGGAGACATCCCGGAGCATTTCAAACATGTACGTAGCTTGGACAAACACAACACAGTCCTTGCAAGAGACACAAGCCCTACTGAAAATGCAGGTGAGAGCCAAACAGGATCCACAAAGAGATTTCAAATGGCCATAGACATCTTCATTTAGACAAAGTAAGTAAGTTCTAGAACCCATTGAACTTTCACTGCATTTCCTTTAACTATACCAGGAGCGTAGATGTGTAGACATCTGCAGGTAAACTACTCTGGGATCTCCCTGTTTAATTATATCAAAATACAAAATATCTCAGAGTACCCACTCTAATGTACCTTAGGATCAGATTGGCGATAAGAAGTGGTTTTATCACACAGAATCACAGAATCAATTAGGTTGGAAAATACCTCTGTGATGAGTGAGTTCTATCTAAGACCCAACATCACCACATCAACCAGACCGTGGCTCTAAGTGCCACGTCCAGTCTTTCCTTAAATACCTCCAGGGACAGTACTCTACCACCTCCCTGGGCAACCCATCCCAATATCCAATCACCCTTCATACGAAGCAATTCTTCCTGAAAAACTTTCTTGGAAAGTCTGATCAACAGCCAGATGGAAGTCTGGTGCTGGGTTTGGGTTTTTTTCTGTCATACATTGAAAATGTCAGTGATGAAAATGGAGGAAAACGAGAAATTAAGAAGAGGTGACTTCAGCATGTTTGACTGCAAGGGTGGACCTGCCCCTAAGGCGATGGACAGGATGATTCAGGTTAGTGAACAAGAAAAGCAAAAAAAAAAAATCTAATACCTTGTGCTTGTAAGTGAAAGACAAGACTCAAATACTGTCACATTTCTGATTCAGGACTTAATTTTAAAAGGAAAACACTGTGTTTCTAGATGAGACAAATCTCTTTTTTGACTTTTAACAAGAAAGCAAAAAAAATTGGTTCAGATCAAATCAAATATTGTGGTTTTCCTTAACAAAAAAGGTAAACAAAAAAAGCAATAACTAGCAGAGCCCTTATGAAAAGAAAGCAAACTCAGATGAAATTGAATTTCAACAGAATATCAGTGCCTAATTTCCTCCTCATTTTAACATCCTCGGTCACAGCTGCAGTCTCCTGGCATTGCCATGCATTTGCTTCTAGTGGTATCTTCCCAGTGTGTCTTTGACACGTCTCTCCCACACCATTCCATACCCAACTCTATTCCGCACAGGAGCTTTTCGGCTATGTACCTCTACCTCCAGCTACAAACCTTTATTTTTCAAATTATTATCACAATTTCTGCTTTCTTACATTTTCCTTGATTATGAAAATAAGTTCTATTGTCTCAAATTCAGCTTGACCAGGCTCCAGAGCTTGGAATTTTACTTTTATTTTCTTTAAGAAAATACTATACTTGCTCTCTAAGTTGTGTTTCTTGATTTTTATCCACTTTATAACTCTACTGCCAACATGAATGGAACTTCCTCCAGTTAAATAATTGTCTTTTTAGAGTAACTTTATAGTATTAAAGACAAATCTGTAACACTTTCATCATGTTGACATAATAGCAACCCAAGATATCCCTGATTGCACAAATGCTGAGGGCATGAATGCTAACGTGTTGCTGTAGGCTAAATTGTACAAAAGGCTTTAGCAGCTGTGATTGACCCTGTCTGGTACAAATCAACTATGATGTATTTAAATTAGTGGCTTTTAATTAGACATATATGGAACTGGGAACAAGATTGAACATGATCAGGAGAAATCTCTGCTGCACCTCTTGTCATTTATATTTGGTGATCTCTCATTGTGACAACTGTCATGAAGGCCTCCTTTCTCGTTTCCTTATGCTGATCACATTTTAAGGTCCCTTTGTCTCTGTGCCCCTTCAGCAAAATGATATATGGACTTCTTGCTGAAGACATGAAATCTCTTTTTCTGTGTTTAGCCATAACCATTTTAGCAGCCTTGTCCTTCTCTGCATTTTCAGGGTCTAATCATCACCTTTCTTTTATTAACTGTAAGTAAAACTTACAGTTTTACAGGTGTTTTGGGGGCTTGGTTTTAGTGGAGGGTTTGGGGTTTTTTTAAGTTTTAATATAAACTAGCCAGAGATTTAAAAACACAGATCCTATCAGCTTCTGTGGTGGTGTTCTGTTCCTACAAATAGTAAAGGTACTTTGAAAGTCTCCCTCTGGGTGCCTCAAATAGATCTTACACAGCTGAAACTTAAATGGAAGCGAAGATATAAAACAAATGCTGAACACCCACAGGTTCCTCCGGTTTTAGTGCTTATTGCAGGTGCTTTGTCACTTCCAAAATTTGCACATTTCTACTCGATTTGGAAAGGCCAGCACATTTGCAAAAGTGTAATCTCCACCCTGAAGAGTTTTTTGTTTCAATAAATGTGTTACCAAGGGAAAAAGAAGATGAAGACCTCAAGATAGTTGCCTAATTTCAGCCTTTTACCACAGGAGCCCTTCCTGTAATGCTTCATGATAAATTCAGTCAATCATTGACCAATTCCTAAAGCAGAAGCAGGGAATCTCTCTCTTCAGGACCAGGCACAGCTTGAGGTTGCTTTTTACATGACTTATGGTCACTTTACAGTATGTGAGTGTGACATGAGCAAAGGGTCTGATAAGTCTGAGCGGGATAAAGGTTTAAAAAGTCTTACGATTTTTTCATTGACTTCCATCAAATTCCATTAAACACTGAATTCGGGCAGGGATTTTAAAATACTGAATAAGGTGCTGTGGGTTTAAGTTCACAAAAACAACATATAATGAAGGGCTGATTCTTTGGAAACTCATTAGCTGTATAATGAGTTGTCATTTGGTGATCTGGCTTCCCACACAACCAGGAAGCTAACCTAACTTTAAAACATTTGCATGAGTTATTTTCACAGACCAACTCTCTATTTTTTTTTCTCTGTTGTCAGTCCATATCTTAGAGCATAAACATTTTTGGGCATAAAAATTTAATCTTTTGAAAGCCAAGTATGAAACCTGAGAACAATTAGTATGGATAAGATGAAGCTAGGGCAATACGCAGAGTTCTTTCCTAGTGGTAAATCTGGGTCCATTTTATAATAGAGGGAAGACAATCTTTCCTTGAAAAGACATATTCTAATCGAACGTGTAGTATGCACATCTTTGGGCTAGCTCTTTATTTTTCACCTCTTATCTTAACAGAAGATTATACCCATTATCAAAATTGTATTACAGGGTTTTCATTGAAATGAATGTTGGACTTATTGGTATTAATAGCCTAACCTCCTTGAGTACCTGTTCACAGCTAAAGGAAGGTCAGAAGCTCAGTATTACTTAAAGATTGCCTGAAGATTAAAAATGGGCCTTAAACATAACTTGTATGGGACATTTTGGTTTATATTTTGATGCCAATAACTCATATTTCCCAAGTTCTCCCTGTATTCCAGGGGACCAGGAAACAGTTCTCTTGAAATGAAAAATGAGAACAGAAGGTTTTGTAAAAAAAAAAAAACACACACAAAAAAAAAAAAAAAAAAAACACCAAAAAAAACCCCAAAAACCAAACCAGACAAATATTGTTCTATTAAGTATAAAATCTTGAGATATGACAATGTTGTGATCTGGATCTTTGTGATTCCAGCTGCAGTGGAATGGTCTCGTCTCCTTTATCTCAGAAGAAGGACTGAAGTTCTCTGAGAGAAGATGGTGCCACAAAAAAACCTAAAGAAACCTTCAAAGACAATTCTCTCACCTCCATGGAAACTCCTGCACTCTCTGAAAGGGGAACTTTGTGTTGTTTCTTTAACACTATGTCTTCAAAAAATGCTCCAGTGAAGGAGATTCTGTAGAAAATGCAGAATCTGAACAAAAACAAAGTGATTTCCTCAGAACTAAAAAAAAAGTTGAAAAGTCCTCAAGTTACTTCCTCAACACTAAGCAATACATGAATGCAAATTTAAATATTCAGATCTTCCTATCTCTTACATACTTATTTTTCTCAGATATTCCAGTGATCTGAAGCCCAGGAGTGTGAAAGTTGAAATTTCTTCACTGAATGACATTTTGTAGTCAAGAATTTACATTTTTTGAGAATAATTTCTTTCTACTTGTTGCTAAGAAATGTTGCTTCTCCTAAGAACTTATGAAAAACTATAAAACTTCTGAGAAAAGTGAACTTGTTTTTTATCCAGATTTTTCCTAATTCTAAAGTAGAGAAATGGGGAAACATAAAAGAGAGAGAACAATGGGTTGGAAGTGGGGGAGGAATTAGAAATCGGTGCTTAAACTTTCATAATTTCTGTACTGAATCCATTTCATTCTATCTTTGTCCTCCCCTTTTCATACTTTTTTTCTTTCCAGTCATAGCTGGTAAGTAGTGTGGCCCAAATTAAAAATCATTTATATTGTATTAATATTCACCATTCCTTATTTTGACAAAACACTGATAAAAGTTGTTTGCTGAAGAAATACATTAATATTAATAAGTGAATAATGAGTTCACTTAAGACTTTCATTATCTGTACATTCATAAGTTTGAAAGATGAATATGATAGCTGAGCAAAAAATATTGCTAATTATGTTCTCAGCTAAAACCCCGGAGCAGTTTTTTCTAGAGATGCACCAAAAGCAGAAATCAAAATATCAGCCTTGAACTCAAGAACAGAGCAGAAACCCCACCTCAGATTCATTTCTTGGTTCTAGCTTTACTCTTTAGCCTGCCACGACTTCCTAAATATTTGTTGAAAGAGCTCTTGGGAGTTCTTATGTTTGTTACAAAAGACTGGCCATATTTATTCCAGGAAGGGAAAATGCTGCCCTCACTGTAAACAAGAAGCAGCTGGACTGTGCTGATGAGCTCCAGTGAGAGCACAGTTTATGCACAGTTTTTGTAGGTAGGCATTTGTGTATTGTCTGCTTCTCCAGCAGAGTTATGTTTCATCTTGGAGTTGATACTCCACACCAAGGCGCATGTAAATAGACTTCCCATGAGCTCTTGCAAAAAAAAAAAAAAAAAAAAAAGTGATTGCAACACCAACCAAAACAGTC